>CAXITT010000355.1:235105-263217 GCA_964033795.1 Lymnaea stagnalis
CGATAACGTTAGTTCTAACCCGTGTTTTATTCATCACCGATAACGTTAGTTCTAACCCGTGTTTTATTCATCACCGATAACGTTAGTTCTAACCAGTGTTTTATTCATCACCGATAACGTTAGTTCTAACCCGTGTTTTATTCATCACCGATAACGTTAGTTCTAACCCGTGTTTTATTCATCACCGATAACGTTAGTTCTAACCAGTGTTTTATTCATCACCGATAACGTTAGTTCTAACCCGTGTTTTATTCATCACCAAAAACGTGTGTTCTAACCCGTGTTTTCTCTGATTCCAGATTCCAGCGTAAAGATCACAAACCCAGACGCTCTCACTTCGGTCTGCTAAACGTCTCCAAGAGCACACAAAATCATACATTCTACGCCCCTTCCACGTGACGTCACAATCACATTCTCATTTTAATTAACCCTTAGAGTATTTTTTTTCATATTTTCCCCATTTGTTTTTAATGAAGAAAAGAACAGCATCAATTGGGTACAGAATAGAAAAATCACAAATAAAAAGTGAATAACCTTCTTATATGGTTTTTGGGGGTTAGTTTTTTGTGTGTACACGTGTGTCATGTGTACACTTGTGTCATGTGTACACTTGTGTCATGTGTACACTTGTGTCATGTGTACACTTGTGTCATGTGTACACTTGTGTCAGGTGTACACTTGTGTCATGTGTGCACTTGTGTCATGTGTGCACTTGTGTCATGTGTACACTTGTGTCATGTGTGCACTTGTGTCATGTGTGCACTTGTGTCATGTGTGCACTTGTGTCATGTGTGCACTTGTGTCATGTGTACACTTGTGTCATGTGTGCACTTGTGTCATGTGTACACTTGTGTCATGTGTACACTTGTGTCATGTGTGCACTTGTGTCATGTGTACACTTGTGTCATGTGTACACTTGTGTCATGTGTACACTTGTGTCATGTGTGCACTTGTGTCATGTGTGCACTTGTGTCATGTGTACACTTGTGTCATGTGTACACTTGTGTCATGTGTACACTTGTGTCATGTGTGCACTTGTGTCATGTGTACACTTGTGTCATGCGTACACTTGTGTCATGTGTGCACTACACACTTGTGTCATGTGTAATAATGTCTTTATGTGTTCGCTTGTGTTCGACCAGGAGTGAGCAACCCTTTTTTTGCAGCGGGTCGTATGGAAAATATTTTATTTATTTATTTTGGAGTTGGGGGGATTGTGGTGGCATAATAATTATCTAGCAATCTGGAGTTCAGTTTCAGAATAAAACAGCATTTTAAATTTTTTTTTTTTTAAATTTGCTGTCATTATTAATTTTTTAAAGAACATGAACTTTGATATAATTATGGACGATGTTTTCCATTTTACAGAAACATTAATCTGTTGGAACAGAAGTTCAAACTGACGTTTTTTCGGAATGAAATTGCGATTTTAAAAACACAAAACTTTTTTTTTCAGACAATGTGCAAATTGCGAATGATAAATGGGGAAACTGTAAATTTCTTAAAAGTTATTAATAGATTTTTAATTATTATTATTATGTTTTTTGTTGCGTTGTCCGTTAGTTCCGTTCGGACTCACGTCTGTTCGTCTTGGTTTCTTCTTCTATATCTTAAGGGCCCACGATCAATTTATTGATCATTTTGGCTCCTATGCATGTAGATGGGATTTGCAATGTTTCTGTTACTGGTGTTGATGAGGAAATCATGCACTAGGGGTTTGAAGGCTTCGTACTAAGTTCCGAATACGGTGTTGGGGGCCACACGTAAAGAACTTTACACAAATTTTGCTGATTCTTTATTCACAAGCTTATAGTCAACCTAGTGACATTCATAGCGTGAGGGAAGGGCTGTGCAGAAATTTTTAATTTTTTTGTTTGTTTCTGGATGCTGAAGACAGTCGGGCAAATTCAAAATGCAGGGGTCAGGGGTGCATTTTGGCGCAGATTAATTATGATTCTAATATTTAATAGAGAAAAGCAGTTGGGAATTTAATAAATGTAGCCTAAGAACTTTTGTAACATTTAAAGAAACACAGAAGCTATCGATTGAACAATGAAACGCGCAATAATTGTATGTCAGGAGCGGCCAGTGCGATATTTATCATCGAAAAGAGTGTAAGCCTCTAACAAGATTAGCCTTTAATGTACCAACCTACGGCATACAGAGCATCAAATATATCGAGCGTAGCGATATTTCATAGGTTCCACTAATTTTAATTGGTGTTTGGAACCAGATGCTATTCTTTTTTAAAATTGTTATCAAAATAACAATTTAGTCATTAAAAAATATTTTAATTATATTTTTGTAAATATTTTTCTGCGGGAGTGGGGAGGAGGTGGGGGCACTTGACTTGCTCCGGGGAAAAGGGGAGGGGGGGCTTTGCAGTGCGGCCGCCCCGCACCCACCCCCCCCCCACTCACACACACACACCAAGCGCTGCCTGAAAGAAACACTGATTGGATGATCGGCATTTGATATTTTAAAACTTTAAGAATGAAGTCTACCTGTTACTATTTAATGGTAAGATTGGAAGCCACTGCCCCACTGTCCCACATATCGCAACCTGCAATCAGGTGAACGACCGAGACATGCACTGCACTACACCAAATAAACAGACCGCAGAGAACAACACCGTAAAACAAAACAAAAACAAAGCCTTCTGCTAGGCCGCCAACAGCCATTCAAGGTAACCAGTTCAAGGTCATGCTTTATCTACTTGCCGCCAGTAGCATTCATCTAGCGAGTGGTTCTAAATATATGACCCCGTGTTGAGGACTTGGAGCGGGGCTACACAACAGTGACACCACATGTCTAAGGTCACGTAAGCAGAAAGGACTCAGTCACGCGCTGTCTTTTCAGCCGTTCAAAAAATGTTCAGTGAATACTGGAGTGGAGACCAGTCATTTATGACAACGTTGTTGCAGGACGGTAGCCTACTCTAAGCCTTCAATATAAGGTTCTCATAGTCATAACTGAATGATGGCACAAACCTAAAATGTTTTAAACATATATATTGTCTCAATGATTTTAATAAGGACTGGGGGGTTGGGGGGGGGGCGCTATATTGATAGTAAATTCATTCTCATTTAAACATTTACTTTCACGTATATAATTTAAAAGTATTACGTTTTTACCCAATCGTAATTTTAAAAAGACAGGGAAATTAATAATTTCATCGTGAAATAACTATTATCCTGCACATTTTGATTTTGTAAAAGATTTCACATTTTTGTTTAGTTTGATGCATTGACCGGAAGTTGAAACGCTGTGCGGTCAGAAAATGACCGCTCCGTAGCATTGAACCCAAATAATGGCCAAATTTTCTAAAACTGTAAGTTTTGTAATAAAGAACGAACTAGAGATGGGTTCCCAATAAACTTCACCGACACATACAATATATTTATGCAACTTAAACCAGGCAGTGGCGTGTCGAAAGACACTGCATATGAGGTGGGCAAAAATAATAGTAAAAATTGGTGGATCGGACTAAAAATTACGATATTATTAAAAAATCGTTTTTGCTTTAAACTATTTTTTTTTTTTAAACCTGTATCGAAAATGCTGCACATTAACCTGTTTACTCTGCTGTCCTTGCGTAAGTCGTATATGGTAAATCTTAAATGTAAGAAAATAGGTTTCTCAAGCTTGATAGAGGCGCAATTTTAATTCTTGTTTTGTGAGCCATGCCGCCAAATCCTCTTTACCAATTACCTCAATCTGTTCATATCATGTCTGATCTCCAAGGATTTGAGCATCTGTTTATTTCTAGTGTCTTGAATATTTGCTTGTCGTTGAATTGATTGTGCCTCCTTTCCTTTTAATGTGTTATCTGAAGACTAGGAAACTTGTTTCGGAATGGTCTGTTACAAGAATCATAGTCGCTTTTTTCTTTGTTGCCAGGAAAGAAAAACCGCGAACACTCTTTAGATGCGGTTTCCAACTTAACATTATTCGCCCTTATTTTCAAAAAAAGATTTTTGGCTTCCCCCTTATATCGAAATTAAATATTGGCTTACTAAAGGTCTGATGAATGATTCAAGTTGAATATTGGCTTACTAAAGGTCTGATGAATGATTCAAGTTGAATATTGGCTTACTAAAGGTCTGATGAATGATTCAAGTTGAATATTGGCTTACTAAAGGTCTGATGAATGATTCAAGTTGAATATTGGCTTACTAAAGGTCTGATGAATGATTCAAGTTGAATATTGGCTTACTAAANTTTTTTTTTTTTTTTTTTTTTTTTGGTATTTTTTTGCAAAACATTTACTCTTTTTTGTATTTTTTAAAAAAAAAACATTTACTCTTCTTGCTAAGAACCACTACGTAGGAAGTCGCTATATTTAGCTCCACGTTAGTTGTTTCCCTGCGCTCCGCCAGCTGGTAACTAGGTCAGACACAAGGATTTTTTTTCCCCGCCACACTATTTACATTGTGCAAGCCAAAGTCCACTTCTGTCTGAACTCCCAGGACTGATAATAGTGCACCTTATTTAGTACAAATGTTGTGTGAGTCTTTTCTTAGGCTTATTGGAGTAAATATGACGTGATCAGATTAGATTCTATTATTATAAACACATAATTTTAAATACTATAGTTTTGATGTTTTAATACAATTAATAATTTAGCCAAGGCTTAATGGATCGAGAAAGAGTAAATTTAATTTAGAAATTGTAGACACATGCTTTTGATCATGGCCAGCGTTCCAATGGTGAGTTTCATATTATATATATATTAGTCTGTCCGGTTGCTACACATGATAATGCCATATCTCGTTTATCGCAGAGCTGGACAATAGTCCCGATGAAGATGAAGTCGGGAGGGCGATCCAGCAATCTCCTCAAATAAAGCCCCAAGACAAGATGCAATCGCTGTTGAAATCTACAAGGCAGGCGCCCCGCCCTGACAAAAAGTATATAATAATAAAGTTTATTTGAAAATTACGCTTCATCCCCAAAGGCTCGAAGCGCGGTACAAAGTCAACCATATTATAAGAGAAATGAAAACATCTCTATTTTACCACATTGAAATACAAAACGCTACATTACAAAAACTACATATGAGAATACCCATTGTAAGTCTTTCATCCCTGGCAACAATGAACAACACAGGCCAATATACATCTCGGAGATAATAGTAATAGTATAACAGAGTTATTTGAATAGATATGGAAAGGTGGTAATGTCCCTCGGCAATTCAAGGATGCAAATATAATACGCATTTATCAGAGAAAGGACATTATTTCTATAGCTGGGAAGATCTTGGCCAGTGCCCTACTTTAATTGTTGACAGCTGCAATTTGAACATGGACTATTTCCTAAAACCCATAATGTGGATTCCGTTCAGAATGTGGCACAGCTGACATGATATTTGCAGCACGCCAGCTTTAGGGAAAATATCAAGAGCAACACAGCGACCTGTTCATCGCTTTTGTGCAATGGATCTGACCAAAGAGTTTAACTCAGTCCGAAGGATGGCCTGGGGACAGATGAAGATAATGGAAAAGTGCGGCTGCCCAAAAAGATTTATTACAACAGAACTCCAGGATGGTACGATGGCTAGTGTATGGGTTCTGCAGTCGAGTCTGTTGCTTTTCCTATTACTAATGGCGTAAAAAGGGGCTGTGTTCTTGCCCATAAAACAATAATGATGGCATTAATATAAGATTCAGGACAAACTGCAAGCCATTACGAAAGTTAAAGGAACAGTAAAATAAGTTATTCGAGACCTGTTGTTTGCTGAAGATTTTGCCCTAAATGCAGGCTACCGGAAATTTGTATGAAAGCGATTTCGACGACGGAAATTTGATCGAATCATTTTTTAAGATCACACGATCAAATTTTCTTCAAAATTTTAACGTGTAAACTGAAGAAAAAAAAATAAATAAATAAACTCGAACAAACTTCCGTTCGATCAAATTTCCATCGATCAATTTTCCCGCGACGAAATTTCTTTCAAACAAATTACCGAATACGCTAAATGCGAGATTTGAACTGGAAATATACAGCTAATACGTGATTGCTTTGCTAAGGCATGTGACAACTGTGGCCTAGCCATCAATAAGAGACAAGAGTTCTTGTACCAGCCAGCTCCAAGAAAAACTTACAAAGAACCTGAACTATCAGTGAAGGGACAGAATATCCAAGCAGTGAAGGGACAGAATCTCCAAGCAGTGAAGGGACAGAATCTCCAAGCAGTGAAGGGACAGAATCTCCAAGCAGTGAAGGGACAGAATCTCCAAGCAGTGAAGGGACAGAATCTCCAAGCCGTGAAGGGACAGAATCTCCAAGCAGTGAAGGGACAGAATCTCCAAGCAGTGAAGGGACAGAATCTCCAAGCAGTGAAGGGACAGAATCTCCAAGCAGTGAAGGGACAGAATCTCCAAGCAGTGAAGGGACAGAATCTCCAAGCAGTGAAGGGACAGAATCTCCAAGCAGTGAAGGGACAGAATATCCAAGCAGTGAAGGGACAGAATCTCCAAGCAGTGAAGGGACAGCATCTCCAAGCAGTGAAGGGACAGAATCTCCAAGCAGTGAAGGGACAACATCTCCAAGCAGTGAAGGGACATAATCTCCAAGCAGTGAAGGGACATAATCTCCAAGCAGTGGAAAAATTCTCATATATTGGCAGCACCCTCCCCAGGTCAATAACAATACATGATCAGATCAATAACAATACATGATCAGATCAATAACAATACATGATCAGATCAATAACAATACATGATCAGATCAATAACAATACATGATCAGATCAAGAACAATACATGATCAGATCAATAACAATACATGATCAGATCAATAATCGAATTTCCAATGCAAATGTTGTATTTGGAAGCCTCCGCAAATTTTGGGAGCGAAGGGGTCTCAGTCTTGTCACTAAGCTAGAAGTATATATATATATATATATATATATATATATATATATTATAGGGCAATAGTTTTAACACTAGTCCTATATAATAGCGAGACATGTACAGCAGACATGCTAGAAAGCTTCACCATTTTTGATTGATTGAATACGTATATTTGTCTCCGTGCTACTTTAGCATACTCACGGTGCTCTGACGTTCTTAAATCTGTTTAAAGATAGAAAGTCTTGAAATGTTTCTTCAATGATTTTTTTAAAATCATTTTCAATTTCCGTCAAAGATTGAGACAAACTGTTCCATAATTTTGGCGCTATCGCTTAAAAAGAGCGCACTCCGTATGACTTCTTTCTGTGCCCATCTACACTGGGAACTCTCAGTAAGGACTGTATTGAAGAGCGCAGGTTCTTTAAGGATATATTCATGTTAAGAAATCAGTTATTTAAGATATTCCGCTGTACGCCATGGACAGAATTTTGTAGTCAATGCGCTCACTCACAGGAAGCCAATGGAGATCTCTATGAACTGGGGTGATGTGGTCAGATTTCTTTATCCGCGATACAATGCGTGCGCAGTATTTTGAACCTTCTGGAGTCTCTGAAATCGGTTCTGAGGTAAACCCCACAAACAACTGTTACAGTGTCCCACGTGCTGGAAAGCTTTCCAGTCACAAATAGGACTGACAGGCCACACGCGTACTCACCGTGTAGTATAGCCCTTATCGTCTGGAGAAAGCAGGACCAGGGATTGCCCCAGGGAAGTGGTCGGAAAACACATTAGTCAAAGGAGCCAAAATTCAGCAGCAAGACAATTTAAAAATATTTTGAGAGACAACATTATTTTCAAGAACCTGTCAAGAACCTGTCATGAACCTGTCAAGAACCTGTCATGAACCTGCCAAGAACCTGTAGTGAACCTGTCAAGAACGTGCCAGAAATATGTAATGAACCTGTCAAGAACCTGTCAATAACATGTCAAGAACCTGTCATGAACCTGTCAAGAACCTGTCATGAACCTGTCAAGAACCTGTCAAATACCTGTCAAGAACCCCTTTTTTCGGAGTCAAAACCGATTTGTGGCCGAGCTGCACTCTGGTCGCTAAAGAGCCGCATGCGAATCGCAAGCCGCGATTTGCCGACCACTGCGCTAACTAAACCAAATATTTACAATGTTTTTCTTTAAAAAAACAACAACAAAAAAAACAACAACATTTTCGTCCGTTTGGGGGGCAGAATCCAGATAACTCACCATTTAGAACAATGGCCAGTGCCACCGCCGCCAGGGAGGACAAAGTCCAATGACGTAGAACTATACATAGGATGATTTTTTGAAGTAATGTCAAACAATGGCCCTTTTCCAAGTACAGTGCAATATGTGGCGTAAATAGGGTTAGCGTCGCCCGAGGCGTAGTCAGGCTCTTGCCGCCCCTCTTCCATGACCAAAGTATCTGAAGTTGGCTGAATGTGCCACTGAGTGGAGCATGTTTAAGGTCAGAGATTTAGACTTAATAAATGGTTCTGTGTCGTCTGGCGCTAACGGCGCCTGAGTTTCGTCCAGGAAAACTACACCCCAGACAGGACAGCCTTAACAACAACAACATAAGCAAGAATTTTAACAGCAACATAAACAACAAAATAAAATAAAAACATAAACAGCAACCTAAACATCTACCTAAATAACAACATAAACAACAACATTTACAACTACAGCATAGACAACAACATTAACAACAACGGCATAGACAACATAAAAAAAACCAACATAATAAACATCAACCTAGAAAGCGTAAAGAAATCATTAGCTGGGAGAAGCTTGTCAATAAGTTTATTATTGAGGTCTGACAGCCTTGACCTTGGTGGGTCGAAGGTCGCCAAACAAATGTGGGACTATACGGGACCTTGTATCTCGTTGGTCTCAGACTACATCACCGTGACCTGGATATAGGGCTAGACTTGAGGCCCTGTTTACGTCAGAATGTTGAGTGATTGACCTGGAGCCCAATGGTTTCATTAGGAAAGCGGGGTTTTGTGTGTAAAAGCGTAGTTTTGCGTAAAATCATGGTTTGCTGGGTAAAATCATGTTTTTGGGTAAAATCATGGTTTGTTGGGTAAAATCATGTTTTTGGGTAAAATCATGGTTTGTTGGGTAAAATCATGTTTTTGCGTAAAATCATGGTTTGCTGGGTAAAATCATGTTTTTGGGTAAAATCATGGTTTGCTGGGTAAAAGCGTAGCTTGAATGACAAAATCATAGATTGTTTGGTAAAATCATGTTATGTCGGGTAAAAGCTTGGCTTGATTACTAAAAGTATAATTGGTTTTGGTAAAAGCATGGTCCGGTTGGTAAAAGCATGGTCCGGTTGGTAAAAGCATGGTCCGGTTGGTAAAAGCATGGTCCGGTTGGTAAAAGCATGAATTAGATACATTAAAAACATTACCGGTATTTCTTACTTTAAAACTAAATAATCCAAAAGCATAAGGAGACTTTGGCCTCAGAAATGGGTCAACACAAAATGCGGCCACGAACTACTTGAAGACCGCTGGCTGAAACGGCACGGAGAACACCGCCGAGACCCTGCCCGTTGTCAGGGTGGAGAGGGCAGTTTAGGTCAGCTGAAGGCCAAAGGGTTAAGGTAAGGGGTCAAGAGAGGTTAGAGGGTCCCTTGGTTTCTAACGCATATTAATTTGGCGTGTTTCTCTGGCTGTGAATTTGCCTTTTAGATTTAGTCACCATTCAAAAATTGTTGAAAATTTATACTTGAGTTAACTAGATTAGTGTTATATTTCACTTTTTTTTTTTTACATAATGATTTTATCGCCCATTATAAAATTTAATAATTTGCTTTGATGCAAATCTGAAACTTCACACAAACCTGAGAGTTTTATTCATAAAACTTTTATTAATGAATATTCTGTCTTTAGTTTCATAGGACACTGAACGGAACATTGTGCCTAAAAGATGGTGTCCGATACTTGACACCAGGTGCGTTGAGAGGTGAATCGAGAACGAGTCATGGATTTTAAAAATACTAATATGTATCCTAGTGGCAGAATTTCAGAGAGCACTTTTAGAATTTTAAAGTGCACTTTTGAAATTAGGTATATCCTGCTTGCGCTACAGCCACTATGAAAAGGGGGATAACTGCACAACGATGGACAAATCTTGAGTTGAGAGAGACCGTGACCTGTTACGTAAGCAGTGGACAAAATTGAGTTGAAAGAGGCCGTGACCTGTTACGTAAGCAGTGGACAAAACATGAGTTGAGAGAGACCGTGACCTGTTACGTAAGCAGTGGACAAAACATGAGTTGAGAGAGACCGTGACCTGTTACGTAAGCAGTGGACAAAACATGAGTTGAGAGAGACCGTGACCTGTTACGTAAGCAGTGGACAAAACATGAGTTGAGAGAGACCGTGACCTGTTACGTAAGCAGTGGACAAAACATGAGTTGAGAGAGACCGTGACCTGTTACGTAAGCAGTGGACAAAACATGAGTTGAGAGAGACCGTGACCTGTTACGTAAGCAGTGGACAAAACATGAGTTGAGAGAGACCGTGACCTGTTACGTAAGCAGTGGACAAAACATGAGTTGAGAGAGACCGTGACCTGTTACGTAAGCAGTGGACAAAACATTAGTTGAGAGAGACCGTGACCTGTTACGTAAGCAGTGGACAAAACATTAGTTGAGAGAGACCGTGACCTGTTGAGTTTTCACTGGTTTCTCCACGCACTGAGCACGGGATCCGTAAAAAATCCGGCAATAATGATTAAAACAGTGTTTCTTGTGGTTGCCGGAAATTCGTTCATATGTCGGAAGTAAGTCCCACAGGTAACGTTACAGCTTTGAACATCGTTTACTTTTTGTATAATTAGATTTCAATATTTTTCTGATGAAAAATATTTTTTAAGTTAATTTTTGTTTTTGTTTTTTGGACGCAGATGTCAAGAAAATCTAGGTGAAAATATGAAACTCCTCAGACAAATGAGTTCTACAGATGTGCACCAATTTCGTATTCTGTAGGAAATTGGTGAGAAAAGTAGGGGAATAAAAATAAACTATTTCTGATGTGCTTAACTGCACCCGTTGCCCTTGTACTTGCATGGTCAGTAGTAACTCTTTAACAATTTTTTTCAAGTATTTTTAAAATGCAAATAGACATACGTTTCTTCAACATATTTATAGTAAATTATTTCCGTTTTTAAAAAAAAAGTGTTCCTTGGAATCTTACAAAACAATACCAACTAATATTTATTATTATTAGTTAAAAAAAAAAAAGAATTTATAAAGCCTCGTATATAATATTAATATCTGCTTATAATAATAATATAATTGTATAATATGGCCACGGCATTCGTGTACTTAAAAAAATATATGTATATATACAAACATGCATGTAAAAAAGCAGAAGATGCGCGAAACGAAGCCCTTAGAACGAAAATGGGCAATACTCCGTATTGTTCGTTTTGTTGCAAGGGCTTCTTATTATACGGGAGGCCAAATTTTAATATAACAAGGAGTCAATATTCTCCTGCGAGATTACCAGTCCAGGATTGGCCCAGTGAGCAAAGACGGAAGGATACCCAATGCCCAATATATATTTCATAAATGTATTTTATTTTAATGTTATAATTATGTCTCTTTTGATAAAATTTTTATGTCCAGCGCCTAGGCTAGGGTACCGCGGTATATAAGACCCCTTATTATTATTATCTAAACAAATAAACGTAGATCACGTCTCACATCCCATAGTTAACGTTAAAAAAAAAAAAGTGTTGGGGGGGGGAGGGGGGTTAAATTCCAAGTCAGACGAAACCACGTTACTTCTCATTGTTTCAGAGACCGCAACCTTAACTGGTACTTCATGTAACAATACTCCGTTTGGGCTGAATCACTAGGAACGGCCGGCCTCACACGAGTAGCCTGGCCAACGAGACTAGAATTGCCAAAGAGATCCCGACCAGTTCACCCAGGCCTTTCAAGACACGTCTGATTTATCGGAATATTTTAATGAGTGACGTCAGGACATGACGTCGGACTAATGGAATAATATTAATTTAAAAAAAAAAAAAAAAAAAAAAAAAAAAAAAAAAAAAAAAAAAAAACGAATGCTAGAAAACATACGCCCTGCAGCCCCTACAAATGTGCTGACATTATTTCTATCTTTAGGTCGCAGTCACCTTTAATCTGTACAAGAAGTTGTCGGCCTCTTCGCACTGCATCTATGCAGCCATAATATTTGTTAATAACTGCGTGCTGTGGGAAGACGGTACACCCAAATATTCGGAGAGTTCTGTTTTAATAAATTGCCAAGTTGGCTTGATTTTGCTCTACTACGGAGTAAGATTTGGAAGTAAAAATTAGCTGAAACTTAGCACCCAAAAATGCAAGGCTGTTTAATTTTTAAATTGTAATTTCAAGTTAGCGAATCTTTTAATATTACATCAATCCTGAGGTCCCGTTGTATTATGAGTTTGAAGTTGTTGTTTTTTTATTTCGGATGAACACAATAGCTGTTAGTTTTAAAAGCTTAAACATATATAGACATAAAAAAAATGTTTTTATCTTTATTGAAAAATACTTCTAAGGAGGATCACTTTTTGACATCAAAACTATATAGGCGGCCATTTCCCCCTTTTAAATATAACAATCCTACCCCCCCCCCCCCCCCCCCCCCCCCCCCCCCCCCCCCCCTCTGTNCCCCCCCCCCCCCCGGGTCACGCCTGTTGGATCCACCAGTGTTTATGCCCTGACCTTGGGTAGTGATGTATCCTAAACTGCACTATATAAACATTATTATGTTCCGACCTGTGCAGTTGGACTGCGCTGAGCTGTACGTCTAAAACTGACTACAAAAGTTGCTCTGTCCACCGCAGGCGTCGCTTATATTTACCCCACATTTCACACTGTGTGGGGCAGTATCGATGATCAGACTGCGAGAGTCTCGTGAGACCATCATCCAAGAAAGTGTAGGCCTACGTCACAGTTTGTAAGTTTTAGTAAAGGCGATGACACATGCTACCCTCAATATTCTGCAATATTTAGATGCTACCTAATATATCGGGATTACAAGACTCATGTTCCATGTCGTTATTGCCCGTAACCGGAAATTTGTAGGAAAGAAATTTCTAAGGAAAATTGTGTGACTGAACTTTGTTGGGACGGAAGTTTTTTCGAAATTAAATTTGTTCAACAGAGATTTATTTATTTATATTTAAATTGTTTTTGTTTTAAAGGGAATTTGCGAGTGAAAAAATTTGGGGGGGGGGGGGGGGGAAAATTTTTATAATATTTTTTTTTTTCATTTTTTTTTTTTTTTTGAATAAACTTCCGGACGAACAAAATTATTTTGTACAAATTTCCTGTAACCTTTGTCGCTTAGACAATGAATTGTAAAACCTGAATATCAAGTCCAACTTTTAAACTTTCCTGTTTTCTCAGTCAATGGGGGTTTTAAGATTTCAAATTAATTTAATTTATAGTTCAACCTGCACGTTTGAACCTTCCGCATGTGACTGTCACAGTCTGCCACGTCACGACGTAGGGCGCTTAAAAGACTTTTAAGCAATTTTATATAAAGTGCATTAGGCTTAATTATTAAGCCTACTTAGTAGTTTTAAAAGAAAATATTTTAGATCGAAATAAAATGGTTGAATTAAATAAAAACATAATAAAAAGCTGTTCAAATTTATGGAGTCTTTGTTCTACTTTTTTTGTTTTTAAATTTTGTTTCGAGGTTCAAAGGTTACCAAAGATAAGATAAGCTAAAAGTTGAAACAAAATTTCGGTCAGTTATTGCCCTTGTAAATTCCCATAAACCCATACGGCGTGCAACTGTAAGTAGGCCAATGTCCTGATACCAGGTCATCGGTGGGGTCAATATATCCCGACATGATAAATATTGGTGCAGATATTTATATATATATTTAATGTCTATTTATTTATTTTTTAAAATAATGTATTTGCAACGTATTATTATTAACAATCAATTTTTGATAAAATCTCATTTTCTTTTAATGAATGGCTATTTTAAACTATAACTATAAGCATTAAAGCTTTATGTTAGAAATTATTTTTACAAATAAATATAATATATGGACATCTTTTTGTTTATCGTCTGTTCTATCACTTACACTTTCAGAACACTATAATTTATGAATAAATTTGTTGGATGGAGATTTGTTGATTTGAAATGTTTGTTTTTTAATTGAATAAATTGTAAATTAACTTTTTAATAATAAAAGAAAATTTGTTAGCGTATACCCATTATTTCATCGAAGTGGCTATTCGGACTCGGGTCCCAAAAGTGAAAGGTTGGGATTTAAAAAAAAAAAGTATTAAAAATTTTATAGGGTTGTAAGACAAAATTTGATATCAAATGAAAGATAATTGAATGGACTACATTTTTGTAAACCTACTTCTTCAGTTTAACTAAAATAAACTACCACAAATGACATCCGAATGGCATTGAGTATTCTGATACCCGGGTCCGAATAACCGCAGCCTTATTTCATTTTGAACAATCTTTCGTTCAAAAAAATGTAGGTCGAACAAGCTTCTTTTGAACAAATTTCCGTTAAGCATTATCGTATTGTGGTATTGAAATAATCGAATAACGTCATTTACGTTGTTGTCCAGCAACCAAACAGCCACAGCCAGCAGCTAGTATTGGAGCCAGCTTTGTTGTCTTATTGCGGCTAGTTTGCTCGTGGAATCATATTTAATATAAGCGGACGATTTAATGATTGAACCGTTTAACAGTGTTATTGTTTTTGTGTTTTTTTGGGTCACATTAGGTAAGACGTTAAGGGAAACTGGTGGTGGTTGGTTCGATTTTATAGCACAAAAAAAAAAAAAAGTGGGTCAAATTTGTGTAAAAGATCTAATGGGCGACTTCCGTGTCAACGGTACACAATGCGTACACAATGCGGTGTGCGCATGACCTAGTCATGCCGGACTGATGTCATGTAGTATAGGCCTGCCTCACTGTCAGAATCGACCTTGTTGCGTTACGTATAACTTAAAATAAGAAAAAAAAATCATGATTTTAATCTAAAATTAAAAAAGAAAGTAACTTGCAAAGGCAAAAGCGATACTCTTCGGTTAGCCTTCAACTATATAAATTTAGATCAAGGCCTTGTCTTGGAAAATCGACCCAAAGGACATAAGAACTAGATCTACTAACTATTACACACATTTTAATATTTTGACCTGGTTTTTGTGATGGATTTTTGTAAAAAAAAAAAAATTTAAAAAAAAATTGATAGTTACGTGACGGTTGGCAGGGGGGGGGGGAAGCATCTATTCAATATTTAATTTTCACTCAAATGAAATCTGTGTACTTCAATGTATATCATTATCATGCGACCTGCACAATTAGCCTCCTTATAATTAATTTTAAAATTCTTTTGAGACTTAAGGCTTTGTTTTGATGAATATAGTACACCATTAAAGTTATAATTATATAATTCACATAATGCATCATACTATACAGTTGTTTTTTTTTTGGTTGTGTGTGAATTTTTCAGATAACAATGTGAGTTTCCCTGGTTTAAAGTGCTGCAAGTACAACTTGCAGCTTAGTTTAGTTTAAGTTTTGTTTTATGGATATGGTAACAATGAATCCAGTTAATCATAACAGAAACAAACAAACAAAAAAACAAACAAGCAAAATGACTTCATCAACATTTTTAAACATCAACATTGTGTTATTTAATCAATTATATTTTGTTTTTTTTAATTCAATAAAAACATAAATCAAACAGGAAGTACATGTATAACATGTAGGCCTTCACCCAGCCAGACTAGTGTAAACATAAAGGTCAATGAATTGCAAGTAAGACTTTTGTTGGCATCAGTTAGTCAATCATCTCATTCATGCTTATTTTGACAAAGAATTTATTAAACTAAATTACAGATATACTCTCGCTGACACATAGACACTCATGAGTGTAAAATAAAAATAAGTTATCTTTAAAAAAAAAAAGACTGCAACAACCCATTCCTAGCTTTGTCTTCACTGCTAACACCCCCTTTTAAAAAAAATAAAATAGTAACAATATTAAATTAAATAAAAATGTGAGTTTTCAAAAACAAGAAATTTGAAATACAACTTTAATGGCATTTCTTACCAAAAGAAAATTTGTTAAGAGAGTCTTCAGAATTCAAACTGATATTATCTGTGTTTGGTCTTCAAACACTTTTTTTAAAAATAAAAATTTAAAAATGATGTTTTTAAAAATTTAGATTTAGATTAAAAATAATCTTTTCAACAATTTATATAATAAAATGAGGTATCCCAAGGAGATTTTTAAAAAATCATTTAAAAATGAGATAATGCATGTTTTGATTGTTTACATAAATGAAACAACAATTTGTTTAAAAAGATATGGCAGGACAATGTAAAAACACTGACACATCTAACATAAATTTTGTACTTGTAACTTTTTAATAAATAATTATTATATATAAATATGCACTTTTATAATTAAAATCAGCCAGGTGTATGAGACAACATGCAGATTTTAAAACTAAAAAAGTTATAAATTAGACTGACTAGTAAAGTTATTCATCTATTATTTACACATTTATTAGACGTAAACAACAAATGTTGCAAATAAGGAAAATAAAATGGAAATCATTTTCTTTTTTAAAAGGCTATTTCAAAATTTTATTTAGAATGTAATTCTATTTAGAATCAATAAACCAATATAGGTAAAAACATAAAAATATTTTTTTTTAAATATTTTAAAATTTCTTACCTTTTTATGAATGATTTTTACTTAGACTTTAGTCATTAGTAATCTTAGTTACTCCATGGCTTAAATTTAAACTTTCCCAATGTATAAATATGATAATATGGCTCAGTTTTAGAAGTAAGATTAATACCAACAAAAAAAAAATGTGTTTTATCCGCCAAGGCAGATTTAAATAAAAAATAGATTTAAACATCAATTATTATTTAATTTACTTAATTAAAACTTTAGGTCATATGAAATAATAATAAACTTATTAAAAATTAAACAAAGTGTCATATTCATATTCCTTATGGAGAATATTTTCAACGATGGTAACATCTATCACAATGAACCTGAGACATCCACTCCCAGTAGCAAGACCACAAACAGAATTTAAAAATATATAAATGATGACCACATAAAAGGAATACAAATTGTCAATACTAATATAAAATTATTATCATAAATAATGATTGTCTTATGAACGTTGATATGATTTGGGTAAGAAAATGCAGGTATTTAAAATTTTTCACTAATGGGAAGTGCACAAGAGCAATAGTTATTTTTATCTGTTAAAGTTATTGCAGATTCATGAAGAACTAGTTCAAATCTATCAAAATCAGAATTCCATTTTATTGTTAAAGATATATCACAAGATAAATGTGCGTATTATTGATTTATTTACTCTAGCTTCAATGACTGCGGGCCAGGATGGAGAAAAAAACATTTACAAAAAAATAAAAATTTATGAAAAATTCAATAACTTAAATTTATTTTGATCAAAATGTAGAAAGGTTTCTCAAAGCAAGAATAGAGATCTTAAATAAGAAAATAAAGTGATCAAATGGTTTTGTTCGTCCATTGCTTTAAGACAACTATAAAATTAATATACCACACTATGGAATGTGCAAACATCCTTGTAGCTGGTCAAGTCTTCTTAAAGGAAACATAATAATATAGACATATAAATAATATTGAAAGTGAACTGAGTAATAATTAAAATGTGCATTAACTTAATACACAGCATTTTGTTGGTGTTTACAACAATAATTTAAAATAAAACTATCACGACAACATCATAAAATAAATAATCCATTCCAATGTGGAAAGAAGTACAATGCCTTGAAGGATAATTAAACATCATACACACTTGTCTTTGAAACAAGACGTAATAGCACCAATTATATATTTATGTATTAAGAGACACACTTAATACAATCATTATTAATTATAATTATTTTGTCACAATTAAGAATTATAGGTTCTGAGAACATATGAATTTATGTATCATAAAAAGAAATTTAAAAAATGTGTCGCATTATAATTGGCTTGTTGCAGTGACAATAGTAATGAGGATGTTTGATGCATGCAGATACAATGTGATCTGCCACAATATATTGATATATTTAAGAATTTGGGTACAGTTGTCGACAGTGTATTACTATAAAATATGGAAATACCTTTAGAGCATGTGATGTGATAATTTTATAAAAGCTACAGGGTAACATAACGTGTTTTAAATAATAATTAACACACTTGAAGATAAAAAAGCTCTTCAATGACCCAGGTTTAACTCAGTTTGACGTATAAGGAAAGTAATTTTTATTCATCCTTAGCTCAGCTATTTAAATATTTCTTTTTTTAAAAACATAATTGTAGTCTATTATCCATGTTTTATCAAAGTAAAAATATGCAGCAGGGTTTGATGATGAAATGAAGAACTATTTTTGATTGCAAGTCTCCTTCCAAAAATAATTCTTCACCAACAAAGATCCAAAACTACAAGCAAAAATTTTTTTATGAATGACTTGAATCTCTGATAAGCTGATTTTGATGATTAGATTAGATGTTCTCTTTGTGAAAACTTGATATCACAGAGTATTTTTACATTGAACCTTTCAGATCCAACATATGCAGATTAAGTCTCTGAAATCTTTGGGTTGTGTGCCTTGCTCCATGCGCCAGATTTCTTAACATTGTTGTGCCTTCTGAAGTGTTTAGCCAAGTGGTCACTTCGCATGAAGCGACGCTGACATATGTTACACTCAAACTTCTTCTCACCTGTGTGGGTTCGAAGATGCCGCGAACGCTCATCAGATCTGGCAAAGCTTCTAGTGCAGCCTTCCCAATCACAAACAAAAGGTTTCTCACCTGGAGAAATAATTGTAATATTTCAATGGAAAGAATAATTTATGCATAGAACATAGCATCTAAAGTCAGTCTTTGCAAAATACTAATATATTTTAAAATGTCAGAAACTGAAAAGCATGGAATAAGTAGTTAATTCTTTAGAGGGAGATGACTAACTTTAAAATTACAAAAACTAATATAGTAAAAACTCATGGTTATATTTTTATTTTCTTCTACTTCTCAAATTTTATAAAAAAACAATATATGTATATATATTTTTTTAAATTATAATTTTGAATAACAATAATTGTTGGGAAATGTTATGCCCTTTTTGATTAGAAGCCATGTGTTGAGCCTACAATTAAAATAACTGAAAAATTACCTGTATGTGTTCTAACATGAGCCTTAAGATGCGAGCTTTTGAAATAAGTTTTCCCACATCCTGGAATATTACACTGGTGGGTACGCCTCCTACGCAATTCATTAAGAGACGACTCATCCTGTTTTGATTCAGCATCTGCAGCAGATACAGGGGCAGGTGCAATCGGCTGGAACATATCCATTGGTTTTGTCACCAGAGTGGGAACTTGACCAATGGTGGCCGTGGTTGAATTAGTTTTTGGGGCTATTGAATTAAATACAAATACTTGCACAATAGGTGGTGAAGTGTAGGCATTTTGGCTGGAGATCCGCAGTAGAGGTATGCCTGAATTTTCCGATGGTACAATTATCACTGGGGATGACTTGCTATCTGAAAGATTGACGTAGTTTGAAATCACAGGCGCAGACTGTGATGAAACATTTTTTTTGAAAATGTCCTGTTGTTTGATTGTGGCGATGGATGAGGACTGAAGTAAATGAGACGACATGGATTTATTTAAAGTAGGCGCAATGCTGTTAGATTTGGAGGTGACAACAGTGGAGGAGACAGTTGCAGTCATGGTGAGTGCTTTCGATGGAGCCAATGGTCTTGTGGTGTCAGGCTTGACAGCTTGTCCTGGCGTGTCAGGCTTTACAGCTTGACTGGAGTAATTATGACCAATCCCAGACAAGTTTGAAAATGCAATGGCTGGGTAGGGACTTGAGGTACTATCAAATGATGACCCAGATGACTTTAGAAGCCGAGTAGGGTACTGACTAGCTACCTGTAGAGGGCTATTTGTAGAGGTGATCATCAATGGTAATGGGGCAGTTGAAGAATTGAGTAATGTTGTCAGCTCATTAAAGGCTTCTTTGTTCTTTCCAAAAACTGAAGCTGTAGTTGCTGATTGGTTAAGATCTTTGGACGTATTGGTTGAGGCCAATGTTGTTGTCATGGATTTAGAGTTGATGTTTCCTTGTGGGGTAAAAGTCTTCTTAGTATGAGAGGTGAACTTAAGCAGCCTATCATCTTTAGAGCCAGAGGCATAAGGTACTCTTAATGCAGTTTGAGAATGGGACAGTTTGTCATTAGTGTCCAAGGTATCTTCAGAGAAAGAATGGGACTTCACTCGCTCAAGCCCAGTTCTCTGAAATTTTTTTATAGGAGTGAAGTAAGCAGATCCAGGTTTTGAGATTTTATCTGATACAATGGAAATAATGGGTGCTGTCACTGAAGATAATGAAGTGCCAGGTAACTTGGCATCCACTGAAGATAATGAAGTGCCAGGTAACTTGCCATCCACTGAAGTTTGAGGCAGATAAAACTTCACAGCGCTAGCTTGAGATAAAGGCTGGCTGATTTCATCATCATCCTCTTTTTCCTCATTATCATCATTATCGTCGTCATTATAATCATCATCATCTTCATCCTGAGAAAACTGAGATCGAGAGTCTGAGGTAAAGCTATCAGGTCCAAAGTCATTAGCAGGCCCTGGGTCAAGTGGCGTTAGACATCGTGGAAGATCCTCTGTAAAATATGGAGTGAACGGTCTGTGAGAACCAGAAATGCAGGAATCACAGGTGCAATGACCAAAGCTTGAGAAAGGTGTGGATGGAGACATTGGCCTCATTTGCTCACACTGCTCATCGTTAGTGTCAAAATGGTCTTTAGAGTGCATGGATGAGGACAGATCCAGTGCCTCATCAGCCAGCTTTGCTGATGGTAGTGGTGACTTGCAGGACAACTTAGATGGAGGGTGATAAGAATTTTCTGTGTTTGATTCCTGACACATGTCTTGGATCCTTCGCTTGTGACCAAGGAAGATTTTGGTAGAAGACGAAGACTGTGTGGGGACTGGCGCTGATAATGTGGAGGAAGAAGCGTTTAAAGCTGTGTTTGCTGAAGACAAAGCAGATGAAGGTCTTGATACAATGACAGAGACTTTTTGACACGACTGGCTAACTGCAGTGAGGTGATTATAACTGTCCAGACACTCTCCTTTCAGGATCTGTCATAAAAGAAACATAATTCACTTTAATACTCAAACTTGTAAATTGAATATGCACTAGTATTTGAACACAAGCATAACAACACAAGAAAAGTTCATAAGAATAAACAGTTCATGCACCAAAGACATTTAGTATTAAATGAGGAAAGATTTTACATTCTGATATGACCCACCTGCTCTAAGGTGCTGTGCCTTTTAATTTGATTGTTATTGGCGGGGAATGTTCTCTGAGGTAAGAGAGGAGGTTCAGTTTCAGAAACATGTGCTCTCTTGTCGACTCCATGAGCTATAGACAAAAGTGACTCAACAGCATCTCTTTCCATAGCATTATCAACCAAACAACATACTGCTTTTGATGACGACATCTAAAGGTAAAATTCGAAAAATAATAATGAAATATAATTAAGTGTGAAAGTTTGGAAAGAATTCACTGAATCAATCGATATAAGTTAAGGAACAGTGAAAGCTAAATAATAAATTATTTTATCGTTCCCCTGGCCAGCTACAACCCTGGAAGTGCTGACATTTTTAAATCCTTGATATTTACTTCGCTTTTTCTAGCGTTTTTGTCAAAATCTTCGGAAGGCGAAATGACACACTTTTCACTATCTTATCCAATGTTAATACTTAGTTAAATGGGTGCTTGTTTGGGTTTGAGATTAATTGTGTGCCATGTGCTTTGTAATTGTGACTTATTTGACTTTATATTTAGTCCATTAGTTTTACATGCACTAAGTTTAAAAAAACCATCCTATGCCAAATATCAGTTGCTACAATCACATAACATGATAGGTCATGTACATCACGACATCACATAACATGATAGGTTATGTACAATCACATAACATGATAGGTTATGTACAATCACATAACATAATAGGTCATGTACAATTACATAACCTGATAGTCATGTACAATCACATAACATGATAGGTCATGTACAATCACATAACATGATAGGTCATGTACAATCACATGACATGATAGGTCATGTACAATTACATAACATGATAGGTCATGTATAATCACATAACATGATAAGTCATGCACAATTACATAAGATGATAGGTCATGTACAATTACATAACTGCAAACAAAAATGCATATAATGGATTTATACAAATAATTTTGTTTTCAGGGGCTGTTTAATTTACTTATAAATACCCATAGTTTTCACTTTTCATTTTGTTGGGGAAATGAGAATTCCCTTTGAACAGGTAATCAACTTAGAAAGTTCTATCAACATAGACAGTTCTAAGTTGTGACTGTGCAAAACTGACACCCCCCAAAAAAAAAAAAAAGTTTGTTCGAATACCTTAGTTAAGGCAAGTAAGGGTTTTGAAATGGATAAAAAGGCTTTGGGTTGGTGTGTGCATGTTGCTAGTTAACAAAGTTTATTTTCTATAAGTATGAGACCATCAAAAAAATAAAAGAAATCTACTTTTGTCACTCTATCACTCATATCAAACTTTGGTTGAGTCACAACGGGGAAAAGGAAGAGGGGGGGATTTTTTGTTTTTTTTTTTGTTTTTTTTTTTTTTTTTTTTTTTTTTTTTTTTTTTTGTTATTTGAGGGCACATAACTTATAACGATATTTAATTATCCCTTTTTGTCCTTTGGGTGGCCAATGCATAAATTAAGTCAGATCACTCCTTCTTTGCATGTCAACAAATTATTTAAGTTTTTTTTAAAAGTAGTAAGCAAAGTCCTATGGAGAATAAACCTTATAAATTTTGAGAATAAATATAATTAATTAATTTACTCTACAACCAAAATTACAACACAAAGAATTGTAACACATGATCATTACTAAGTGAGTGAGTGGCAATCTTATGCTCACCAGTAGTAGTCTACTAGTACTAAAGTAGGCTGTGAATTGGTGTGCGTCATTTAAAAAGTGTATGTGGTGGGGGTGGGGGGAGTATTGGAAGTAGGTCAAATTTTGTTTTAAATATAATTTACAAGTAAATTCAAGATTGATTTTTCTTCTCATTACTGAATGACAACGCCCATTGGCCTCACCCCATGCCTAAACCATTCAATTAAAAAGACGAAGATCTGTCCTTCAGACTCAGTGTGAAGAAGACCTACTAATGACTCAATGAGTGCAACCCATGCCACAAAAAAGAAAATTAAGTAATTAAGCGACAATGAATGAATCGTAATATAATTGTGATCAAACTAAAGAATTTATTTCAAAAATCAATAATCAATTTACCTTAAATTCTGTTGGTGGAGTAGCTGGTGGTGAAGGAGGATAAAACACAACATCCAATATGTTCATCTCTGTGTTGACAAAGCCTCGTATAGGTAAAGTGAGGACATGCTTCTCTACATTAACGTTGATTTTTTTTTTTCTTTCTATTTCTCACACAACGCCTCCAGACATAGTAAATTTTCAAGGCGAGGGCGGGGACGTGTGAACCAATGAAAAAATGGGGGCATGGCCTCTACAGCCAATCGGCGTTAGGTGAACATGTGAAGACTGTGTGCGTTCATGGTCTGTGCGCACGTGGTTTTACTATGGCTCTATCATGCAGACACCGACAATGTTTACATCACGTGCTGTGCACATTCAACGAACTGGCTTTTGATTGGCTGCTGGAATTGAGGTGTGTTTCGTCAGCTCTTCCGTTTTTAATCTAACTCTTAGCTACTGTTAATAAATATATAAATTAACACCCCAAGAAATAGTCAACTGTTAATTTGAAGATAACGCTAAGTAATGAACTGTGCGTCGCAAATTGCGTCCTATATTAATTATGAGTAGATATGGACTAAAATGTTGTTGTTTATATTTTTCATTTACTACATGGCAGAATGAATGAATTAAATGAATGATGTAACATTTCAACCCCGTCGCGAGGAGAAAGGTGCTGTTCTGAGTGACCTTGGTCGGGACATTCCCCTTTGGCTTGTCCTCTTTTAGTGCGTGGCGTAGACATAACACGAAATCGTACCACAGATTAATAAGGTAGCGAACTTTTTAAAACAGATTATGTTTAATACAGATAGATTATCCTAACTCAGTGGTCGGAAAACTCATTAGTCAAAAGAGCCAAAAAAATCAGCAGCATGACGATAAAAAAAAATTTGAGAGCCAAATTTCTTTATATTTTTCGGAATCAAAACCGATTTGTGGCCGAATCGCCGAGCCGCACTCTGGTCGCTAAAGAGCCCGCGAGACGCGATTTGCCGACCACTGTCCTCACTGATTAGATAATAAAACTCCATTAAAAAAAACAGTGGCGTTACATGGGGGAGGCGGGCCGCAATGGGTGACGCCCTTATAGGGAGTGACGCCAAATAAAAAATGCGAAATGGACAAATTTCGCGCCCGTGTGTTTCATAAGTACTCAGATACAAGAGAAGGGCGCCATCAGAAGATGGTGCTGCCAGACCTGGGTGTCACTAGAACAGGATGTCTCCCCAGCAGGGTACCACAAGAACTGAATACCCCTTAGACCAGACAGTGTAGGGTGCCATCCTAGTTGGAACCAAAGAGATCAGGGTACCAAATGAGCAAGATTCCACCAGAACATGTTACCACCACAGCTGGTTGCCACCAGACCAGGCAGACTCGGGGGAGTTCATGGTTGTGGGCAAGCTAAGCCTCTACTGGTGGCGACTGAAGAAGAGTTATTGTTGTCCCTTCACAAACTGACCACTATCTTTAATTGAAATACAAAAGCTCCTGAGACCCCCCCCCCTCTCCCTTTTTTCCCCCAATCTCTTTTTAAGCCTTACAGTTATTTCTCATAATCTTTGTGTTATATTAGCTTCATGCTTTTCAAAACTGAAACTTATAAAGAACTATTTGCTATCTACGAGGGAAAAGTCCAGGCATCGTGGCCTTGCGATTTTTTCAATATACAATGATATGGTGCAGAACTTTGATTTTGATGAAGTGATTGACAGGATGTTTGCATCTTTGAGGACCAGGAAAGTTAAGTTTTAACTGCATAGTTCAATGTTTCAATGAAAAGTGTTTTAGTTGAATTTTTAAAAATACTCTAACCACCAATTCTATGTTTTCTTTTTATGTCGTCTGCTGATTTAGGACTTAGATGACAAACAATACTGTAACCGGTTCGTATAGTTAAGAATTACTGGGTGCAGGTCCGGGGAGTGGGGTCCATAGGGGTGGCACCATGAGAGGTCCGGGGAGTGAGGTGTTAGGGGTGACATCATGAGAGGTCCAGGGAGTGGGGTGGAATTGGGTAGGGGTGACACCATGAGAGGTCCAGGGAGTGGGGTGCAATTGGGTAGGGGTGACATCATGAGAGGTGCAGGGAGTGGGGTGCAATTGGGTAGGGGTGACACCATGAGTTTACCGCACTGGGTGACACCAACCCTATACGTTTGCATAAAAAATGCTAACTTTTTAAAATTTGTTTTATTTTATAAAATAACAAAGTCACCAAACCGCATGCATTAACTTTATAAGGCAATGGTAACTCGAGTCACAGTAATGGCTGCAGTGGAAGTCCGTTAGGTCATTCGAGAAAGAGGCGCCCGCCGTTTAAAAAATAAAAAAAACACAAATAAAAACTGTTGTTGCTGTTGAATACAATGCACCCTTGTTTAAGAACTCTTGTTTAAGAACCCTTGTTCTGAAGATATTTTTGAAGGTTGCCAAATGTTTGTCTGACAATGGGGAGTAAATCTCTTTAAAGTAGGCTTTGTATATTTTTTAACCAAATCCAAAACCAATCTATTTAGATTTCCATTATTATTATTAATATTATATTTTTTGTGTGGTCAGCTATGAAAAAAAAAATGTTGAAAAGCAGGTTTTGTTGTTTTTTTTCCTTCAAAAATAAATACATTAATGTACATTTTGATTGCATTTCGAGGTAACCTATAAGTTTGTTGACCCTAACAGGAATAACAAGTGATCATCCTTGCCCTTCGTTATTTATCATTAGAAGACACGTAGGTTAAAAGACCCGCCTGGTACGGCGAACGTGAAGACAGCATGCTCTTAGTACCTCCGTTTCCTGATCGACGTCTGCTTGTTGCGTGATACAGGGGGGACAAATCTTTCCTAGACGTTGGGTGCATGTGGGCAAGGAATCTATAAAAATAATTTGTAATAAAAGCGCAAACACATTTGGTTGAGGATAAATAAACGGTTAGCGGAAATTTGTTTGAAAGAAATTTCGCCGACGGAAAATTGATTGTAAACAAAATAGTGCGTTCAAATAGAAATTTGACGCAAAATTTTAACGTGTGAACAGAAAAAATAAAAGGTTTCGACCAAATTTCCGTTCGATCAAATTTCCGTCGATCAATTTTCCATCGACGTTGAAGCTGTGAAGCAAGTAGTGGAGCTGTAGGTACGTTGAAGCTGTGAAGCAAGTAGTGGAGCTCTAGGTATGTTGAAGCTGTGAAGCAAGTAGTGGAGCTCTAGGTACGTTGAAGCTGTGAAGCAAGTAGTGGAGCTCTAGGTACGTTGAAGCTGTGAAGCAAGTAGTGGAGCTCTAGGTATGTTGAAGCTGTGAAGCAAGTAGTGGAGCTCTAGGTATGTTGAAGCTGTGAAGCAAGTAGTGGAGCTCTAGGTATGTTGAAGCTGTGAAGCAAGTAGTGGAGCTCTAGGTATGTTGAAGCTGTGAAGCAAGTAGTGGAGCTCTAGGTATGTTGAAGCTGTGAAGCAAGTAGTGGAGCTCTAGGTATGTTGAGGCTGTGAAGCAAGTAGTGGAGCTCTAGGTACGTTGAAACTGTGAAGCAAGTAGTGGAGCTCTAGGTATGTTGAAGCTGTGAAGCAAGTAGTGGAGCTCTAGGTATGTTGAAGCTGTGAAGCAAGTAGTGGAGCTCTAGGTACGTTGAAGCTGTGAAGCAAGTAGTGGAGCTCTAGGTACGTTGAAGCTGTGAAGCAAGTAGTGGAGCTCTAGGTATGTTGAAGCTGTGAAGCAAGTAGTGGAGCTCTAGGTATGTTGAAGCTGTGAAGCAAGTAGTGGAGCTCTAGGTACGTTGAAGCTGTGAAGCAAGTAGTGGAGCTCTAGGTACGTTGAAGCTGTGAAGCAAGTAGTGGAGCTCTAGGTATGTTGAAGCTGTGAAGCAAGTAGTGGAGCTCTAGGTATGTTGAAGCTGTGAAGCAAGTAGTGGAGCTCTAGGTACGTTGAAGCTGTGAAGCAAGTAGTGGAGCTCTAGGTATGTTGAAGCTGTGAAGCAAGTAGTGGAGCTCTAGGTATGTTGAAGCTGTGAAGCAAGTAGTGGAGCTCTAGGTATGTTGAAGCTGTGAAGCAAGTAGTGGAGCTCTAGGTATGTTGGAGCTGTGAAGCAAGTAGTGGAGCTCTAGGTATGTTGAAGCTGTGAAGCAAGTAGTGGAGCTCTAGGTATGTTGAAGCTGTGAAGCACATAGTGGAGCTCTAGGTATGTTGAAGCTGTGAAGCAAGTAGTGGAGCTCTAGGTATGTTGAAACTGTAAAGGAAGTAGTGGAGCTCTAGGTACGTTGAAGCTTGAAAGGAAGTAGTGGAGCTCTAGGTATGTTGAAGCTGTGAAGCAAGTAGTGGAGCTGTAGGTATGTTGAAGCTGTGAAGCAAGTAGTGGAGCTCTAGGTATGTTGAAGCTGTGAAGCAAGTAGTGGAGCTCTAGGTATGTTGAAGCTGTGAAGCAAGTAGTGGAGCTCTAGGTATGTTGAAGCTGTAAAGCAAGTAGTGGAGCTCTAGGTATGTTGAAGCTGTAAAGCAGGTAGTGGAGCTCTAGGTATGTTGAAGCTGTAAAGCAAGTAGTGGAGCTCTAGGTATGTTGAAGCTGTGAAGCAAGTAGTGGAGCTCTAGGTATGTTGAAGCTGTGAAGCAAGTAGTGGAGCTCTAGGTATGTTGAAACTGTAAAGGAAGTAGTGGAGCTCTAGGTATGTTGAAGCTGTAAAGCAAGTAGTGGAGCTCTAGGTATGTTGAAGCTGTAAAGCAAGTAGTGGAGCTCTAGGTATGTTGAAGCTGTAAAGCAAGTAGTGGAGCTCTAGGTATGTTGAAGCTGTAAAGCAAGTAGTGGAGCTCTAGGTATGTTG
>CAXITT010000355.1:264231-306876 GCA_964033795.1 Lymnaea stagnalis
AAACAACTTAACAAGCCGACCAAGCTTTGGGTTTTGCCCCCCCCCCCCTTTTGAAAAAAACCTTGAAATGACGCCCCTGGTTAAAACTCATCTCTATCTGCTGACTGTTATTCTGCCTTTGGCGCAGCCGCAACAAATAGACAACAATCCACACATATGTATTTCTTTATTAACCAATTAATTGGACAAACCAGAAGAAAAAAAAAAAAAAACCCAATGCTCAAACAGATAGTAGATCTTAATTCTCAGATCGCCAACTCAAACCAAATGTTTGCACAAATGTATTTTATCCGTGCCACCCACCCCCCACCCCCCCCCTTTTTTTTTTTAACTTTTCATTTTAAGATTCTAATTGTTTTGTTTTTTTGTTGTTGTTTTTTTAAGTTCTAAATTAATTTCAAGTGGAGAGAGGTTCAAATCGCCGCCACAAGAAAAAGAAAACACATTTCAATAATGATACACACAAAATATTAAAATATTAAATAAATGAAACGCATAACAAAAGTTTTGGAATGGCTAGTAGTTGTAAATATTTATTAGTAATTATGCAGGCGGAATCTTCGTTTTCTTTCATAATTTTAGAAATATTGAGTTGTTTCCTTCATTCTTGTTGACAAATTGTTAGAGGAGGTTATGGAAAAAAAATCTCTTAACTAATAAATGTATTGAAATGTCCCATAAGTGTGCCTCAGATTCTCACCGGTCGCTCCCACCACCATGTGGCCACACCTACCACAATAGGACCACACCCTCCACAATACCCCCAACCACCGCAGTGTGACCACACCCACCACAATAGGACCACACCCACCACAATAGACCACACCCACCACAATAGACCACACCCACCACAATAGACCACACCCACCACAATACGGCCACACCCACAACAATTACGGCCACACCACCACAGTATGACCACACCCACCACCATACGGCTGTGAATTGCAAGTTGTGCGTTGTTGAGAGTGCAATAGAAATGTTTGTTTTTGTGTGTGTGTGCGCGCGCGCGCGTGTGTGTTTAAAATAATAGAAAGGGATCTAATAAAAGGGAACATTTGACATTTGAACTTCAGTCCCACTTAACGATAAACATTAAATGCCATGAGATGCCATGAGATGGCATTTGGTTTTATGATGCAGGGGTCTACAATGAAGACGATGTTATCACGAGGAGCTGTAAGCTAGTTGTGCTGTGCTACAGCATGGCTGCAGCGACGGAAAAATATAGAGGTGCTGTAATGAGTGAGCCAGTGCATTATAATAGAGAAACAGGGCCGGCGCCAGAGTATTTGGCACCCTAGGCGAACCTGTCACACTGCGCCCCCCACGCCCACGGCAACTAATTATTTAATTAATAGTGCCGCCCCCTAAAAAAATTTCCGCCCTAGGTTCGCCTACTGGTTAAACCCGGCCTGTAGAGAAATGAACAAAGTGGCAAGGGCTGTATCATCCGTTCAGCAAGGAGAGCAACTTTGTTGACGTCCCTGGGCGAACGGGACCACGGACCTGAGGCCTTGCATTCTGAGGAAATTACATTCTGTCTTTCATAATTTTTCAAAGTTATTTCTTAGTCGGCTCCTTTAAAATACTTTTTTTTCCCAATCGCATTAGCTACACAAATACCAGTGTTCAAACAGTTGTACTAGTATTGGTACCAAATACTTTGTATCAGTAGCCCATCATTTTTACTAGTGGCCAGACAGTTGTACCAGTAGCCCATCATTTTTACTAGTGGCCAGACAGTTGTACCAGTAGCCCATCATTTTTACTAGTGGCCAGACAGTTGTACCAGTAGCCCATCATTTTTACTGGTGACCTGTCAAAGCGTTGCTGAGTTCTCACTCTTAGACGACTGACGAAGACTCGCTGCCCCAGGCCAACCTCCCTCCCCCCCCCCCCCTTTCCAATCATTAATTTTTGACCCCCCCCCCCGGGCCAACCCCCCCCCCACATTTTTACTAGTGGCCAGACAGTTGTACCAGTAGCCCATCATTTTTACTTGTTGCCAGACAGTTGTACCAGTAGCCCATCATTTTTACTGGTTACCTGTCAAAGCGTTGCTGAGTTCTCACTCTTAGACGACTGACGAAGACTCGCTGCCCCAGGCCAACCTCCCTCCCCCCCCCCCACCTTTGCAATCATTAATGTGTGACCCACCACCCGGGGCCAACCTCCCCACCTTTGCAGTCATTAATGTGTGTTCCACGACCGGGGGTCAACCAGGTCAGGAGACCGAAAATGCCGCGCCCCAAAAAGTGCCACCCATGGCAAACAACCTTCATGCGCCACATGGATTTGATAAACCAAGGTGTCTCCAATGATACTTCAAAATTTGTAAGATTTCGTAATTAAAATATCCTGTACAGAAACACACCATGTCCAACAGAGATTTTAATTTGTTTTGTCGCTGGTTGCTGAAGTTAGGCCAGCTTTTTAAATAATTTAGTAAACAATATGGCGGCTATCTTTAATTATCATTTCTGCACATCCTCTATTGAAAATCAATAGTGAGCTATTTATTATAATATATCTAGATATTGTTAATTTTTTATTCAGAACATGCTTTTGAATATTATATTATAGTAATATTTTGGAGGGATATTTCTACGATATGTTATGTCTGGTCTATTAGATTAGTGTTTGGATTCGGATTCCCTGCGCCGAGACATTTCTAGATGAAAATATGATCTCTATGCTATGCTCTATCTATCTATTCTATATCTAAGTAAACCAAACCTTACTTTACTCACTCATACTCTTAATACTAACTTACTAGTCTTACTCAGTTACTCGTGAGTCTTGTTGTCAAGACTTTGTCAGTCTTCAACTTATCATGATTAATAGTGTTATCATCAGTTATGCTTATATAACTTATGATTTCATGAATAATCATCAATATGAGTACGAGTTTCATGATTGATGTTGTTTCTCACAAAATGATTCATCGGGCCTATTTGATTTTGAAATATTTGATTTTGATAATTAATAAGTGGTCTTATATAGCACGGTACCCCAGCCTAGGGCTGGGCTCACCGCGCTGTACATACAAATATTATCAAAAGAGACATAATCATGACATTAAAATAAAATACATTTAAATTTATGAAATAAAGAACAGCACAAAATGTATATTCATCCATCCCACCCCATAACTTTTACAAGGCAAACCATGGACGGCAGCCAGCAAGATCGTTTATCGATCAGAGGAGTGAAATCATTCCGGGTAGTATAATTTGAAGAGATGTGTTTTGAGTGCAGTTTTGAAGGCCTGGGTGGTTGGTATCTTGTGTATGTGTAGTGGCAAAGAATTCAAGAATATTCAGATTGCTGAGCGTCAAAAAATTAATTCTCAGTTATTTAATTAATTTAAATAATTATTTCATTAAAATAAAATTATACTAGTTAATTAAGTTGGTTGACTTACAGTAACTTACACTTACAGTTACTCTTCTGAGACTGAGTCTACTCTTCTTTGTCTTGTTATAATATTTATATTATAGGCTAACGGTACGACATTTTAAATTATTATGAAGAAAATGACTAATAAATGATATCATTATTCTGTGCCATTAGTGACAGTATATTATTATATATGAAAATTAGTTTAGGCCTATTATTTTTATTATAATTAATTATGATTATAGCCTTCATCTACTTCGACACTAGGTCTAGTATTTAAACTAGTAGAAATTCACAATGCCAGCCAATGCTATTCTATAATACTATAGACTAGACTATATATCAGTTATATTTACCATTTGGCATGTTAACAAAATAATTGCTGTTAACTATTGGAAGTAGGCCTATATGAATATTGACTTAACATTTTATTAAAGTGTGAGAGTGAGTGTGTTTGTCTTTCAATGCACTCAAATCTCAATGACTCATTTTCACTAAATAAAATATGACTTTAAAATTGCATAGTGTTAACAATAACTCTAAGAAGTCTAAAAGTCTTAGTCAAAGATCACAGAATTATCACGAGTTGAAAACATCATGATTAATGTCAGCAATGTGTAAGCCCTAACTACTTTATCAAATACCTATTAACATTGGTATCAATAAATCTATTTGAATTGTTACATTATGTAAACAGGAAAAATATTTTGTTTTGCTGATTATAAATCATTATTTAATATTCAGTTTTATCATAACCAACAAGGTTAGTCATCAAAGACCTGAAAAATCATGATGGAGACCATATCAGCAACAGAAACGTCATAAACCAAGAATCCAAGTCTTGAAAGAATGATGTGGGAGCACACTGTTGTGTTAGCTTTACATTTTGTTAATTTACATACTCCAATACTAGCCTACCCAGGAGAAGAGCACCCTGTGATTGGTACATTAGCTGGAGATGTTCAGAACTGGGCCATGCTAATCCAAAATTATATTTTACAGGTAGCCTATTTAAATAAGTTGTTGATTGAAAATAAATTTGGAGATGAGTCAGATTTTACAATAAAAGCTGCAAAATTTGACATGCATAATGGCCATTAATGTTACATTTTTTAAATCAATCTCTGAAGTAAAATTTGAAAACAAGTTTGAAATTCATATAGTTTTACCATGAATACTTAGAGATAATGGAAACTGGTTTCTCTGGAGTCCTCAGTAAATTTCTCTTGCATTTTAATTTATAAAACTAGAAAAAAAAATTGTTCTCCATGCTCATTTTTGTCTATGAATCATAAATTAATTTTTAATTGAATCCACTTAATGTTTTTAAAAATGCACAGTTGGCTAATGATGGAATTATGAGGGATGCAACCCAAAGTTTCTTGGATGAGGCCACCTATATTTCTGAAAAAAAAGATGGTGGTGAGCTTGTGAGACTTGTCAATGATAGCCTAGGAGAATATTTCCGTAAAAAGACTTCAGCTGCCACGGTAATTGTTCATAAAATTTAATTCAATACTGCTTTTGGATAGGGTCTACATTTAATTTTCTGAATCCTCTTGACTGAAACTTTAGATCACATTTTGAATTCATCTTCAATGGTTACAACCTTACATATTGGTTCTTTTAAATCTCCTCTGGTATTCAATCTGCTAAGAAATTTAAAAAAAAATGAAATAATTTGAATGCCATAGACACTGATTTTTTGCTTTGTTTCAGGCCCTAGTGGAAAAAGTAAGAGAACTTTATGATGAGTTCTATGAGCAAAATCAAAGTACAAATGCAAAATTTTTGAACGATCTACCTCCAGACACATATTATGAGTCTGATATTCCTGATAAACTACCAAAAGACTTAGCTTTTAGTCCGTATGTATTTCTTAGTTGTTTTCATAACTCTGACTAATTTGTTTGTAGTTAAAAATTTCACAATTAGTCAATAACCTTGTCACTGAATCTTTAAGTAATCTCCCATACTTTAACTGGTTGGGTGTTATTCTGTAGCCCTGAATATATCATGGTGTGAATAAAATTGTAGAGTTCTTAGCTCTAGTTATCGGCGCAAGTTCGCAATGAAATTCATATTTTGTAATTATACTAGGTAGTAATTCCTCATTAGTACTTTTCTTTAAACACTTAAGTATAGAACTGTACGATAACAAAGGTGTACGATATAAAGTGTATTTGAAATTGCATTTGGGTTAATTTACTTCAAATCTATTTAGGTACTTCCGACAAAAGGTTAGCAAGCTTAACTCAACTATTAAGGTTGCTGATGAAGTACCACGAGATGACCCCCATGTCATTGATGCAGTTTTGTTTACAAAAAAACTTGAGGAAACTTTTCTTCAGAATGCTGCTAAAGATCCTTTACTCAGGTTAAAATATTTCAAATGCCAGTGCAAAATTTTATTGTATTACTTTTGGGGGGGGGGGGGGGGGGAAATCATTCTACATTTAATATTAGATAGGTACAAATTTGGCATATTGTTACAATTATTTAAAAAAATTAATTATATTTTGTATGAAATAAAAAAATATTTTGTTTACTTACATTTATGGGAAAAATAAGTGTCACTTTTAAAAGACAACATGTTTTCAGGGCACATGTAAATTATTTTAATACGCATATAGTTTATTAACATCTATTAAAAGGGATATAAAACAGAACTGAATTAATGCTTTATAGAACTTTAAAATGTAAACATCTTTTTTTAAAAAAGGTATAGACCTTTAAAATGTAAGAATCTTTTAAAAAAAAGTATTAAAAATTAAGTTAGCTTGAAATTAGAATTTTCTGTCATTCTTAGATCTTGACTTATAATTGTGTTTTATTGTGCATAGTGGGTCTTGAGCCTAAGTTTCATGATGAATGTCCTTGGCCCCCATGAGGCTTGTGACATATACTTGACATGATTATCTGTATCGGTAACATAGTTTCTAGACCAGCCTGGAGTACGAGTTAGTGATTGGCAGTTGCTGTCTGAGCCGTGAATGGGAAGGTTGGATTGTATGCCGCTAGTGACTTGCACTATATATTGTAAGGAAACCTTGCTTACTCTCTAGCTAAACTTCATCTAGATCTGGTACTCAATAAGGAAACAACTCCGGTGATATATTTGATGATTAAACACGTGTTCTTTATTGGCTGTCACTTGCTTACACTTTCACTCGTCTCACAACTCTGACTTCTCCCTGCTATCTAGTTCTCAGTCCGGCCGCCTTCTACATACCATCCGGCCGCGCTCTCTTTTTCGTCCCGTCCAGAGATCCCTATTTATACCTCCCCGTCCCATAGTTCCTCTCCCAGTCCAGATTATACCCCGCCCCCTTTTTCTCAATTGCCGCCATGGTCTAGACGTCCCAGGTAAATGCCCTGGTCAGATGGATGGCCGATACCGCCCCCAGCGCTTGATCCTTCGGTCGTGTCTGGGTGTCAGACGGCCGTAAATGGTCAGGCGTTTGATCCTTGGGTCGTGTCTGGGTGGTCAGACGGCCGTAATCCCTGATGGCCGGTAACTGTCTGGCGCCGGCGCTGGTGCGTGGTCCGAACGTGCGTGGTCCGAACTCTCCACAATATTATATGTTTGAATTATTGTAGGACCAGATTAATACTTACTTGGATTAAAGTTTACGTTGTTCTTTGCATAGGACTTTTGTTTAATTTTAATGTGATTATGATGCTTGAACATGTAAATTTTTTTGACGAGAGAATCTCAATCATACAGACTCATCACTCTCGATAAATAAAACTCCATCTAATTTCAGTGATCCCTGGAATAATTTTTTGTCTCTTGTCTAAATATGAAGTTAATTAATTAAAGTGAATTTATTTTTAAAATATAAAATTATTTGAAATTTTAAAAATTCAGTACTGTTATAATCCAATGCCTATGGCATCAAAGTAAGCAGTAGCCACACACTGTTTTCCTAGCTTAACCAAAGAATTTGAAAGCAGTGATATGGAACGTATAAATCGGAGACATTAAATACAATTTTTGCTTCTTCTTTCAGGTGGCAGTATTTCGGTTCAGTGACAGGTGTGACACGGTTGTTCCCAGGACGAGAGTGGTCCACCAATTTTGCTGGGTTTTATGATGATTATGATCCCAGAGTGAGACCATGGTACATCCAGGCCACCAGTGGTCCAAAAGATGTCATCATAATTCTCGATTGCAGGTTGTTTTAGCCATGTGTGGATTTTATTTTTAGCTGGAAATAATTTTTGGGTTTTAACCTTCTAGCCCAAAATTGTTAATCCTTTTTGGAAATCTGCTTGGTTCAATTGATATTTCATTATAATTAAAATTGTTCAAAAATGGGTCAAAGGCTATATCAATTAAATTAATATAATTTCCAAAAATCGATTATTTTTGGATATTATAATTAAAGTGAAATATTTGTTCAAGACAATATTTCATTCTTTCCAGGCTTAAATATTTCTTTAATGAAGACTGAAATTAAAAATAATTAAGTTTTTATTTCTAATCTGAGAATGCTGAATTTTCATTACTGTGTCCATCTTCATTTTTTTTAAGTGTCATCATTGTACTCCATTCTTCTTTTCTTGAACTTTAGGAAAATAAATCAACAAAATATTGCTTCAATAATTTATTTTTTTTCTATAAAAATTGTTAGTTTATCCATGAGAGGCGAAAAGTTTTCCATAGCTAAGGCAGTGGCCAAAACTGTGATACATACTTTGACCAAACAAGATTACGTCAATGTCATCTGTGCCAGGAATAGCCACTGGAATGAAGTGGGGAAGTAAGTGGACTGTTTAATTCAAAACTATTGACTTTTCTTAGAGCACATCAATGGGAGTGCTTGATTCATTATTCCATGATTGAAATTGTCCATTATAAGCATAAGAAGAAAAATAACTCTTAACACACTGTTAATAGTCTGAAGATCTCTCTTAATTCACATATGATTTGGGTTCCTTTATTCTTCTGCTTATTATAAATGTACAATGCAATCATTGTATTTGTTAGTAAACTGAAAATGTACAATGCAATCATTGTATTTGTTAGTAAACTGAAAATGTACAATGCAATCATTGTATTTGTTAGTAAACTGAAAATGTACAATGCAATCATTGTATTTGTTAGTAAACTGAAAATGTACAATGCAATCATTGTATTTGTTAGTAAACTGAAAATGTACAATGCAATCATTGTATTTGTTAGTAAACTGAAAATGTACAATGCAATCATTGTATTTGTTAGTAAACTGAAAATGTATTTGTTAGTAAACTGAAAATGTACAATGCAATCATTGTATCTGTTAGTAAACTGAAAATGTATTTGTTAGTAAACTGAAAATGTATTTGTTAGTAAACTGAAAATGTACAATGCAATCATAAAACATTTCCATTTGTTTGGATCAATAAAAGAATCTTAACTTATCTTAAGATAGGGTTCTTGTAGCTAGGAATTAGATATCATCCAAATATTTTGTGGGCAGGCCCCTAAAAATAGCTTTGCCCATTTTAGATTCAGAATGAAATTGCAGGATTTAATATTCCACCATTTTCTTGATAAAGGAAAAAACAAAAAATTAAACTTCAAGTCAGAATAAAATGTTTATAAGTATTTAAAAGGGCTTTAAACATTTTAAGTCTAAAACTAAAAAAATATTCACTCCGAGTCAGTAAACAAAGTGTTTTATGGATTATGATTGAAATACTTGATAGGATAGTAATGATAGGTACCCTATCCTTCCATGAAACAGGTGGCACTATTTTGATACCCAAGTACTGAGCTGTCAAGAGCAAAGGATGGTCCCGGCCACAAATGCTCACCGCAAAGATTTGATAGAAAAAATTGACAAGCTTAAGGCAGGGGGGACAACTGAATTAGAGTAAGTTATCTAATGCGTTCTAACTTAAAATTACTATATGTTAACGTTAATCAGTTTTTTTTATTTTAAGAAATAGAATTATCCCAGCTTAGGATAGACTCGTGATAATTGTATGAATTTTTCCCAGGAAAGGTTTTGACCGGGCATTTGACCTCCTGAGAAGTGTGCCTAGAACCGGATGTCAGTCTATCATAGTTTTTGCCACGGATGGTAAAGATACAGATGGGGAGGACGTGAGGTGTGGGCCTGGTAAGTGTGGACGTGATCTCGGCCGCTGTGCACATTGGATTTAGCCATTAAAATAGAAGTTAAACAATGTGAAACCCATGAAGTTGTGATCTCGGCCGCCGGGCACATTGGATTTAGCCATTGCATAGAAGTTAAACAATGTCAAATGCAAGAATTCGGTTGTTGCTTAACCCACGAACTGTGGTCGTTCTGTACTGTGGCGGCCGAAAAAATCGGCAGATAAAAAACACGGTCTGATAGCAAGTTCCAATCCAATATTTAACTGGAATTATTTTATTAATAATTAAATCATCTTCCGGTTTAAACTGTTTCATTGATAACTTGAAAATAAATACTTTTTAATCAGAGTTTTATATCGCTGATTTTTTTAAAGCTAAAATGAATGACGCCATGGCTGGGGTCATTCAGTGCAAGAACTAATAGAAATATGGTTGAAAGCCATGGCTGGGGTCATTCAGTGCAAGAACTAATAGAAATATGGTTGAAAGCCATGGCTGGGGTCATTCAGTGCAAGAACTAATAGACATATGGTTGAAAGCCATGGCTGGGGTCATTCAGTGCAAGAACTAATAGAAATATGGTTGAAAGCTTTTTTGGTGAGGTTTTAAGTGATCCTGATGATGATTTTAGCATTCCCCATGACGATATCAGTTGAGATTATTCTTCTCGTGAATTTTATACTCGTCTTAGTGATACTAAAGTAGGCCTACTGAGGTTACTGTTAGACTTCGAGCCAGGCCCGGAGGTTGGGCAAGGACGAACTGAATATAGTCATAGAAGCTACAGATTATAGTTCAGAACTAATAAATTTTATAGTTAAACAACCCAAATCAGTTCCACAGTTCCTTTTTAAATGTTAAATAGTCAATAATAACTATTTTGCCTGAGATTTTGTATTTTGTGCTTGGTTCTAGCAGTGGTCCCAGTTTCTTATATAAATGATCTAAAATTACTAAAATTGCTTTCAGAGGTTTAATTGCAATCAAAACCTTAGCAAACTATACATTTTCTTAAAGATAAATGAATTGCCAACAACATTTACATTGTGTTTTAAGTGTATCTATAAAAACTAATGATTTATGAGCACTTGAAAGCAAGACATTTTGTCAATTTTTTTTTTCTTGAGAGCTCCAAGGTCAAGGACATTGAGCAAAAGTTTTTTACGGGGTGGGCAATATGGCCAACGTTATCTCCATCCATTTACCTTTCTAAAAATATAATCTTAGTGGGGTCTTGTATCAATATTTCTATGTCATTTAATGCAATTTCAAATGGCACTCCAAACGCTCTAAGAAGCTCCACACCACAGAATGATACATGCCACAGTTCGTGGGTTGACTATTTGGGATCAGATAAATATTTAATAGGACAGGAATTTGATTGAGCTCAGTAAGAAATGCTCAAATGCCTCCTGCTGTTGTGGACAAGATATTGTGCGATGAAATGTAATACAGTGCTGTTTAGTGGCAAAATGTAATGCAATACTGTGTAGGGATGAAATGTAATACAATACAATACTGTGTAGTGATGACTGATATACTCTCTTACTTAGTGGTCATTCATTGATATTATCTAAGATTTTTAATGCATTAAATAAGTGAAGCTCATGATTGATATAAAATACATTTGATGCTAATCTTTCCTCCAGGCTACTACACTCGGAGTGGTTATGTGCCTGGACCTATATGCAAGTACAACTTTACATCTGTCTACAGTGTGGCCGTGGAGAAAAACAAATACCTGCTTCCCAATGTAAGCCTAGCCAGAACACTCAAAGATTACTGCTTCAAATGATACATTCTGGAAAAAACATTGCATATTAATGGAAAAAACAAATATTCTTAATTTATTTCCTCATTTATGGATTAATTAATTATTTTATTATTATTATGATGTATTAAGTATACGTCTGATATTTTACATTAACAGTAAAGACTTATGATATTATTTTACATTGATTCACTAGTTGAATTTGCCATGGGTTTTTGGGATAATAATAAAGCTTATTTGAAAATCACGCTTCATCCCTAAAGCTCGTAGCGCGGTACAAAGTCATCCATCTTAAAAAGAAAGGAAAAATTTATATTTAACCACATTGAAATACAAAACGCAGTCTTTCCTTGCAACCATAAACAACACAGGCCACTTTACATCTAGGAGATAATAGTTAGCTGGAAAAGATGGTAGAAAAATGGTAGATGCAATAGTTCCATTTGCCATGTGTTTTTGGGATGTGATAGTTCATAGAGCCGGATTTTTTGAAAGAGCTAGTTGATATTGTGAAATAAACATTTTAAAACTGTGTTATTTCAACAAATGTATTTCACTGACTACCCCTGATGTTTGTATTAACCAATTAAGAATCCAATATTTGCTCTATTAGAATATGCCTCTCAGTGTGTAGAATTAACTTTTTATAATTACAAGTTATTACTGGTAAGGAACCTATTTTGTCTTAATTCACCAAACACTAAATATGTTAACTCTTTCGCTGCAGAATTTTTTTAAAGAAAAAATGTACATTTTTTTTCGAAGAGCGAAAAAGAGTGAGAGGTTGAGTTTATTAAAAAATATTTAAAACATTATTCTTTGGTTTATAAGACTAAACTTGGTATCAAATGAAAGATAATTGAAAGGACTATATGTTTGTAAAATTATTTCTTTAGTTTAAATAAAATAAGTTACAGAAAAGAACCACTTTTTTTTCCCCAAGCCCTATGATGTACGCATAACTCATCTTCACTTCTATAACTCAAGTCCTATAACACTACTACTATCGGAATCATGCGATGGATCTAAATATAAATCATCTTCACTATCAAAAGAAATAGTATAAATCTATTCCAAAGCTTTTTGAGATGTTAATCGTCTAGGAAACTTACTCACCTACTTGGGCCTATGGTAGCCATAGCAACAGAAGAAAAAAAAAAGCGAAGAAAATCATTAAAATAATGCTTCAAATGACAACAAATAAGCCTTGGTTTCGCTGATAAACAATGAAGTACCACTCTTCTATGTTAAAGACTTACTTAAAAATAGCTCTTAAAAAGTTAAACCGAGAAATAGTAAAGAAACAAACATGATATTGAAACAACGCACAGCGTTTTGGTCCATGCATTTGAGAATGGCAGATGAACGCAGTGTGAGTTGTTCCGCGTCGAAAGAGTTAATGAAAAATCATCTTTCAACAAATGGTTGAATTTAGCATTTTCAAGCTTTGTTGTGTGGTTTTAAAGATGCATTTTTGCCCACTTTTTATGATGCATTTCATTGCCTTTTGATGTTTTTCATTGCCTTTTGATGTTTTTCATTGCCTTTTGATGTTTTTGAGTTCTATCTTTAGTTTTATCTTACCATACAGTCGTCATCAGGGGAACACTTCCCTTTTTCACAGGCCCGAATTTTCAGCTACCTCATTGTAGAAGATGCCGAGATGTTCCCCGGGACCTTGGCATGTGACCACAACGGCAGCCTGCTCAAACTACTTACCGGGGAGAATCTGATCACCCAGATGTCTAACTATTTTGAGTTTTTGTCCGCCATGGCGGTGACCGGGAGCACGTTGTGGACCTCTCCTTATTTGGACTCGTGGGGACTGGGTTTGATGATAACTCATGCTGTGCCTGTCACAAGTAACAAAACTGGAAAGTGAGTGCACAACAACTTGGACAAAGTTTTATGCCAACAGAACAAAATTCCTTGAAATAAATGGAAAGCAAAATAAATGTCATAGCTGCCAGTTAGGATCAATAAATATAACAAAGTAAAACATTGATTTACTTAGCTTCTCTATAAAAATAACGACACCATCTTACAATCTCTTCAACCACCTTCCCCTTTTCCATAAATTTTCCATAATTTTCATTTTGTATTCCAGGTACATTGGAGTTGTTGGTGTTGATGCAACACTGGATGAAATTGAAAATTTCCTAACCAAACATCAGTGGGGATCTGTTTACTCTTTCCTGATCAACTCTAAAGCAGGAGTTGTCTTCCATCCTAGGCTTAAACCAAGCACAAAAGTAAGCCCTTGGCATCTTCATTTACTTTGCTTGGAATGTTTAATTTGATTGGGGGAGTACTGCATTCAAAAAAACATTTAGATTTTTAGATTATTAAAGGTGAATATAAAAAAAAAATGTCTTTAGATTGTGTTAACAGTTATGTACATGGATCACACTCGCAAATTTTGTTCCTAAAAAACTTTAAAATGGTCAAATTTGAGCGTCTACATAATGTTTTTAAAGTACAGAAAGACAAATAAGAATAAATGATTTAATAAAAATGATAAAATTTATCTTGCTATTTTGCTTTCAGAAAAAAATAGTGAGTTATGAGCATCATTTTGCTAATTTGAAGTGTGTGCATCAATAGAAATAAGAGCCTTACAGTAACCTTAATTTGATTTATCCTTTCTGTGCAGCTGCTGGAAGACCCAATCTACATCCCTATATCAGGACTGGAACAAGACAAAGACGGAAATCCTCCTGAGTTCTCTGAGATTGAAGAGGCCATGTTGCAAGGCAGGTCAGGCTCGAAGGTTATCAACAAGGCCAGAGATCAGAAGACAAGAGTGAGTACTACCTGTTATAATCACATCATTATCACTTATATGGAATACATAAATAGGCAATTGGAATGTACCTTCCCATCATTTCATGGCGGCTATTGATAAGATCACCAAATTTTTGGTCAAGTATAAATTTAAAAAAAAAAAAAACAACCAAAAACTTGTGAATGTTAGTTTTTAATTATTCACATTGTGAACGTCTTAAGATTATCCAACAGATCACCAGTGCTCTACTTGACTTGTTAAGAATATCTAACATATCAGTAGTTCTATACTGAACTTGTCAAGAGTATCTAAAAGATTGCCAGAACTCTACTGGACTTCTTAAGAATATCTAACAGATCACCAGTACTCTACTGGAGGATTATGTCACTTGACAACTCCTTAATATCTGTTATAATTAAAAACTTTGTCACAACATTACTTCTAACTTGAAAAGAAGGTTCATTTGTTTAAAAATATACGTTATTATAAAGAGATATTTGTTTTTAATGAATTTTGAACAATTTAATTTCAGACATTCTATTATGGGTCTATTATCGGTACTGAATATTCATTTGCTTTCAGTCTAGCGAGTGAAGATATGGTAAGTGCTATTATATATGCATTTTAAATAAACAAATTAAGACATTTTTTAAAATCATTTTTAACGTTATTCCTAAACAAAATTTCGGCTTAGAGATATTCCATGGTAGACCATCTTTCCCAGCAACTTCCCTTCTCATTATATAATAAACTTAAAGTCATGTTTTAACTGCTTTTTGCTGGGCGGCAGAATCATTACGACACAGGAAAAGCATGATGGTGATTTGGGCTGAAATCCCAGCAACATCAATTTTAACCCCCCACCCCTCATTTCACTTTTGGACGCTAATCAAAACAAAAAAAATTGAGATGTACTTGGTCATTTAAAAAAAAATTAAAAATTCTAGGACATTTACATCTACAATCAGATATGAGAGGCATGGGAAGTGTAAAGAATTTCAGTCAGGTTACAGCTACCAGAATAAATCTTGATACTGATTTAACAAAAAATAAACAATGATTATTTCTCCAGGAGTTCCGTCGCTCCCAAGAGCCTAAGGACAGGTCAAACATCGGCGTGAGCTATTACAACCTGCTTAAGATGTACAACACTTCCTTGCTGAGGGACAAGTTGAAAGGGACATTTGAAGTGATTGAGGTCAAACAGAATGATGAGAAGTACCCTGGACTAAGGGTGTCCTACAAACATTCAACAATATTCCTAGGTTGTTAGGCCATTTTATGCTCATCTTTGTTGCTCATCTCATATTTATAGAGTTTTGCTGTAAAAAAAAAGTGACCCGGTCATCTCCAGGAATGTTTACTATGAATTGTGACCTATTTGTTATTTAAAGATTTGTTATAGTGACATGCCTGAGCTGTCCCCAGCGACCTGTCTCCAATTGCATTTCAATCATCTTGCTTTCACCATACGTTGGGGGAAATGTCCATATGATATTCACCGTTCATTTACAATCCTCAGTTTCATGGCAATTCTTCTGACAACACGCTGTTTTGTTATGAAATTATAAACACACAGTGCGGTAGCAGACTCATTGGCAAAGCTAAAGGTCTGCACCATTCAATGGCTGGGGTAATTAAAAAACCACAGTTTTGTCCCCCTTGAGCATTTGAAAACATCATGCCTTGCCAAGGGTGAGTTAGGGCACAGGGCAGGGGCAGGGACAGCTCTATCTCAATGTTTGCTGTGTACAGGTTTCATTGTAGAGCAGCTAACTTTGTGGACATGCTAACATTTACATCACAAACTTTTACATTTCTGAGCACATTTTTGGACACACCCCTGTGAAGAAACTTATAATTAGGCTACAAACATGTGCATACATTTATTAAGCCACCAAATGACATAGATTTTATTATATGTGTGACATAAGAGTGACATAAATATGTCACAAGAGTGACACTAGAGTGACATAAGAGATCTATGTTGAATAAATCATTATTCAATGTCAACTTTAAAAAAAGAAAAAAAAGGTCACACATTTTTAATGCTAACTCATGCATATTGCTTATCCCCAAATTAATTGTTGATCTTCAATGCTTTGACCAGCACCCCAGAGCCACTGTGATCCCATCAGGTATTCTTACAATGACAGTCTAGAAGAGAAGACTCTGGATGCCCACCTGTGGATTAATGGCAAAGACCCGGATGTGGGCTGTGATGATGATAACACTGGACAGATGTATAACAAAGGCATCAGGTGAGGCTAAAATTTGCGTGCTACAATATTACTTAATTGAAATTAGCTCTAATTCATTTCACTAATTGGTAAAGAATATATTTAAAGTAACCGAGAGGAAGAATTAAACTTGAAAAGTAACATCAAATTTTACCATGCCTGTCCACGCCCACTCCAACAGAGCTGATGTTCTGATCACATACCCAATAGAGGAGATTTGGAAGACAAGAAACTTTGAGTCTCTTGATCAGGTCAAGTGGACAAATGTCGGCTTGAGAAGTGGAGTTTTTCGCACCTATCCTGGCCACAGGTCAACTAGAAATTATGACCCAACCCAGTGAGTCTCAAGCTGCTGTTAAAAGAAATTTTTTTAGGGCTAACTGCCAATACAATTCACTTTTTGCTTATATTCACAAGTCATTGACTAATTATAAAGATAGATAAGGTAATAAAAATAGATAAGGTATTTCATTAAATTTATGAATAGTAATCTCACTCACACTCCGGAAATGTAATCATATAAGCAAAATAATTATTATTTGTCTTAATATTAAATCTAATTTCCTCAACTATTTAACACAGACACAAAAATGGGGATTTTTTTTAAAGAGCCATTTTAGCAAAACGTTATTGACTGTACGACTACATACAAACTGAAACTGAAGTTCCTAAAAATAAATGTCTGTATTTGACCTCCTCAGACGACCTTGGTACAAGCGTACCAGCTCTGCCCCCCATAAAACATCTGTGTCCACCCCATACATGGACTCCGCAGGTGTCGGTAAAATCAACACAATCTCCCAGGCTGTGTTTGAGGGCATGACGCCTAAAACCGATGAAGAGTGCGCCAACTTCACCAAAGGGAAGCTGATGGGGGGATGTCACTGCGATGTGGACACAGATTGTTACATCAGTCAGTCCACTCATTTTATTGTCACATTTAAATGAAACCAATGATTGCTAATTGGAAAGTTAACATTTATGATTGCCAACTTATGAGACTAAGATTTATTTTAATGGGGGCATTCATATTATACATATACAAATTATGAGGGGGAGGGGTGTGCACTGCCATTAAAAAGCTTCAGTAAATGAATAAGTTGCAAACATATTTGACTTGGTTGAACTGATGAAGGCATCAGCCGAAATATTTTGTCTTTTAATTAAAGCTTAGATTTACTGTCATATTTAAATATATTGTTTGTTTATTATTAATATAAATAAACAACAGATGATAGAGATTAAAAAAAGATTTAGTTATTTTACCACTTTTATTATTTCTTTTGCTGCTGTACTTAAAAAGAGCAAACTTTATTTTGACAAATAAAATAAATTTAAGAAAACACCAGGTTTTCTCAACCATACTTGTCAAGAAAAATTAACAGAACAGATCGAATGATCTTGTAGATATAGCAACAAATTTTATTATCCCAGGTCGCAATTCTATCATTCACGGCACATCCATTAATTTCAATCTTTATAGAAAGCTATGTGGAGACATCTTTTTGTCAGCATATGTTTCTCGGCATCTGCCAGCATATGTTTCTTGGCTTCTGCCAGCATATGTTTCTTGGCATCATCCAGCATATGTTTCTTGGCATCTCCCAGCATATGTTTCTTGGCATCATCCAACATATGTTTCTTTCTTTACAAATGTTACCATTTGGATTAAGCCAATAAAAGAGTATGTTTCAAGCCGATTATTGCAGTCAAATCCAAGGCAGATTACGACATATCTCCTGAAGTCACTTCCTATTTTACAGAGGTGTGTTACTTGAGCAAGGCCAAGGGTCCGAACTCAGAAAACCGTCGTTGTGCAACAGAGAGAGTGGAAGCAGTAACGGGCCTTGATATTTTGTATGATGACTTCCAGAAGAAAACATTAGAGAGCATGCAGGCATCAGACTTTCGCAAGTCCTGTGGCCAGAAATACACTTGTAATGGTGAACCAGACTGTGAGACTAGGTAAGTTATTGCCTTTTTATACGTTAAATATTCCCTCTATATTCCAACACTATTCTCCAACACAAAAATTTTTGGTAATTTTTGGTACGGTACTCCTTTAAGATTGAATCTAAAGATTGAATATAATTATCTGATTTTAAAATGGCTCAGTGATTAAAAAAAAACAGTTTTTAAATTAATTTATTTTATATTTAATTTTATATTTAAATTTGAACATTCTATTTTGAAACTAAATCAAAATAAATTCAAGTTGTTTACTGAAAGAATTAAAAAAAATTTAAAATTTAACTATCTAAATTTCCCACTACGGATGAGCCTACATCAATATAACACAAAGTCAGGAATGTGACATCATGCAGGGTTAGGGTTTGCTATTTGGTGGGTGCAGAAAGACACTTACAAATTTGTTGATGAAATCTACACCTTTTAAAAGTCTTATTTTCTGAGAAATGTTTAAACTCTGACTTTAGCCTAAAAGTCCAACAGCTGTGTGATGTTTCTTGCTTAGAGATTACATTAAAGAGGGTTTTAAAGTTTTGTAATATTCATTATTATTATCCTAAATACACTACTCTCATTCCAGATGTTATTTATTTGATTCATCTGCCTATCTGGTAATGGATCCAGATTTTCTAACGGCCAATGCACTTGATGAGTCCCAGTACCAAACCGTTACACTGGGCCGCAAGGAGGGGGAAGTCATGAAACATCTTGTTTACTATCACAAATTTTTCAAACGGGAGGAGTCCATTGATTTTCAAGGCTCCTGCCGCATTTCTGCAGATGAGCCAAAGGTGCTGGCCAAACAATTATTCTGTAGCTAGAAATGCATGAGCTTGCCAGCTAGTAAAGTTACTTGTGTTTAGAATTACATTCAAAAGCTTTTATCTCTGGTTTGCTTAACACTACAAAGCTAAACTTTTGTAGAAAATGTTATCTAAATTGGGGCTTTAAATCTGTAAAAAGGAAATGTAGGATTACTTTAAAAATTGTGTAAACATGCTAAGTGAAATTTCAAATCGGCAATAATAAAAAATAAAAAGATGGTGGCATAACAATTCAGTTGAAATGTTTTTGAGTTTTAAAAATAAATGTTCATGTTGTGAATGATGTTAAAAATAGTGAGGTCATAACAATATTTATCTCTGTTCAGGTGACGTTGGATGGCCTGCCACAAACGCCAGAGGACACCGACGACTACTACAAAAATAGAGGGAAAATTCCCAAATTTTATAATGACTTTGGTTGCATCCAGGATGTTGTCAGCTACAGAGCTGATGATGCAGCATTAGGTCAGTAGTTCAGTTACTTTATTCCCCACCTCATTCCATTACACAAATACAATGCCTTCCAGAATTTATTGATGATTTTTGTCAGAATGACAATTTCTGTTTAATAAAATGGTAACTAGTGTCACTCGATTAAAGAGACTTAAAACAATCTATTTTGCAATGATTTAATTATGTTTTTCTTTCAGTTTGTTTCAGACACACTGTTGCTAATTAGTTAGAAATTAGTTCACTGAAACAGGGCACAGAAAGAACAATTTTTCTCTTTGTTTAGGTCCTAGTGGCATGATCACGGGCAATGTGTCGGGACCCTGCATGTCTGGACTGTACTATGTGACGGCTCTGCCCCAGACAAACCTTTACTTGCTGGTGATAGAAGATTGGCTCGTTTACAAGCAGTCGCTCTTCTACAACTTTCACTGCAAAATCACACGCAGGTATGGCGTATGCTGTCATAGTTTTGATTAGATAATATCACACGCAGGTATGGCGTATGCTGTCACAGTTTTGATTTGATAACATCACACGCAGGTATGGCGGATGCTGTCATAGTTTTAATCAGATAACAGACCTGTTCACTCTTATAATTTTGGTGTACAGTGTAGGATTTTGAGATGTCCGTTATGACTGTACGCCAAGACCTGTCAGAAGTGCGTTTTTAAGACACCGGGTTGACAATATATACATTCCGGTAGTTTTTCTGATTGAGATTTTTTTTTAAAATTGTCGTCGGTTAGTTTTAGCTCCTTTCTTCACCCAGCCGTGAATGGATCGAGAACTATGATTGGTTGAGGACAATCTATAATTGTATTATGTTTGTCCTGAGAGGGGAAGGGGGTGGTGTTGCTTTAGGAGATTTTGTGTACGCGTGCCGTGCCGGGGGATGTCTAAATATTTAAGTCTGTAAAAATAACACCTTTCAATTTTATGTAATGATAGTCCTATTGTTGCTTTGTGTTTTCATAATGAAGTCACTAGACAAGGCAATATTAATATTAGTATAGTTGCCCTAGTGAAAATTAATTCAATCCTCACTTTTGTTTGCTTCGATGCCGTGTATCGTAATTTTGTGACATAATTATTTCGTTTGGCTTCACCGTCGCGAGTAAAAAAAAAGAAAAAACTGTATGTTTTGTTTTGTTTGGTTAACAACTGAATGCATTCTCGACTGTTCTGCACAGCAACATTAGATTTCCACATATTTTATAGGATCTCAGAGGGCCTTTGAAATCTATTTTTAGAACACAAAACCGTTCTATGATTTTTTCATAGTAGTTTTCAGACTAGGACTGTGATATGTTAACTGGAAAGAGGCTAAATGGATATTGATTCTTGTTTTGTTTTAAAACCCAGCTTTTTCCTAAAAATAAATCTCAAGTTACTTGGTAGGTTTTGTAAATGACGTCCTCATTTGTTAATTCTTATTTCAAAAAATTTAATGCTGCACCAATTCACGTTTGAACCACGTTAAACTTCACCAGTAAATTTATTTTTACCAGTGACGGACTGATAAGGGTGATCGGTATGTTCACCCAAATATTAATTGATATCTATAGCAGATAAACATCTGCAAAACAAAGTGGCTGCAGACTGCAATAGAAACGTCAGTCATTTAAATTTGGAAGTTACCTCTTTTGACGTCAACTTAACTCGATCCTACTTGACACGTGATACAAGTAGTTATTGTATACATTAAAAATACTGTATGTTTATTTATTTACAGTAGTATTGAAACTGTATTGTCCGATTTTGAGGCCACATTGTACCTGTATAATTTTAGGAATTTGAGGGTAACCAGGTCTGAGGTAATCAAATAACTTGAATTTTCTTTGAAAGAGGCCACAACATTAAATACTTAAAAATATAACAATGCAACAACTCCAGTAATTTGTTTGTTTAGAAACTTTTTAAAAATTTGATCAATGTGATTGAAAGGGGATATAACGCTTGAGTTGATGTTCACTTGCCTTTGATTTTGAGAATAATTAAATGAGTTTGGAACACACAAATTATAAGAAAAATTGAGTTCTAATGAATTGCTCTACAAATTCTAGCACAAGAAATAGAGTATTAACATCTATATCTTATGTCTTACAGCGTGGTCAACAGTGGAGCCTACCGCATCATCAATGGGACTTGTGCTCATGAAGATACCACGGAAAGCACCTTGCGGGATCTCGGGAAATGTCCTAAGCTGAACGATGTTCCTCTAAAATGTCAATTCAATAATACCAAGTTGTTGATGGCGCACATATCAGTTTTGCTGGTAACTTTATTCCTGTCACTTGTTTAATCCCATCTGCAGCAATACTCTGGGTTGTGGCTTGTGAAGCCAGTTGCTCCCTGATCTTCCTTGATGCACATGTTATTCTTCTTATGGTAGACACATTTGGTACTTGTGATAGACACATTTGGTACTTGTGGTAGACACATTTGGTAATTGTGGTAGACACATTTGGTACTTGTGGTAGACAAATTTGATACTTGTGGTATGCTAAAATTAGAATAACAATTGTATCGCATTTGTTTTATTATTGCCTCGAAACAAAACGAACGGCTTTCTTATAGCAATAACATGAAAGTATTAAAAGGTTATTTAAAAATTTGAAGAATTATACATTTCAAGGGCATACATTTCAAGGGTATACATTATAAATGTATAAATGTACCATGTTTATTGTATGCAGTCCTTACTTTAAGTCTATTGTGCCCCAGACTGGTCATGTTATTGTGGAGTTATCTTGTGAAAGTTTTATTGGCTTTCAGATGTTTCATGGTCAAAATACCAGAGGTGAGGGCTCCATCAATCTGTAGGGGAGCTATTTGAAAACATTTGATCAAATCAGGTCACTCAAACACTTACTGATGCATGAGCCATGTGTGATATTTTTTGTTTGGTGTTTGGATCATGTGCAATAGATATCATATATTTTATTAAATGTCTTTTCAATTTATAAATGTTTTCATTTCAGCTGTTTGTAAATAAGTTTTATCTTTGAGTCTCCACATTGTAATGCACAAAAGGTCCTGTTACAAAGGTTTTGTCCAACTTCACTTCAGTGTTTTAGCTGCACGGGTACAGGAGCTTTAATATTTTATAGTGGGACCTACTTAATCTATTGACCAATTTAATATATTGACCTACTTAATCTAATGGCAAATGGTGATAACATTTCATCCCCTTTTTTGTTTCACCTACACTTAAAATTTACATTTACAATGTATTAGGATTATATTGATGAGATTTAAACTAAGTTGTTTGAGTTGACAATTATGATAAAATTTTATTTATAATTACAGCATTTAGCCATGGTATTCTCTTGAGGTGCATATGTGTACAAATCATGGCATATGGGTACAAATCATGGCATATGGGTACAAATCATGGCATGTGGGTACAAATCATGGCATATGTGTACAAATCATGGCATATGGGTACAAATCATGGCATATGTGTAAAAATCATGGCAAATGGGTACAAATCATTGCATATGGATAAAAATTATAATATTTTCAGCAAAAACACAATGTGTGGAAATACCATATTTATTGGCGTATAACATGAACTTTTTCTCCCTGAAAAAATGGGGAAAATGATGTGTGCGTGTTATACGCCGATATGTTTAGCTTTTTTTCCTGAAATTTTCTTCTTAAATTGAGGTGCGTGCTATACGCGGGGGCGTGTTATATGCCATAATTACGGTTATGAAGTTTGAATACACCCACATTTTTGTCCAGTCTATTCCAATAGCCCATAAGGACATTTTTGTCCAGTCTACTCCAATTGCCCATAAGGACATTTTTGTCCAGTCTCCTTCAATAGCCCATAAGGTATACATCAGTCTTAATAGATTCTGTTTGTCATTGCTATTTTTAGTTATTGTAATAATGAGAGTGATTGTAGAATTAAATGTTCTCACATGTCTAATCCCAGCCGATTAGATTCACCTCATTGTAGAAATAACAGTATGAATCAGGCATTCAATCTCAAAAATGTCTTACATTTGAGTTAAAAATTTCTATGAATATTTGCTTAACCTCAAAGAAAAGGAAAGTATAACAAACTGTTCTTATCAAAACAATGCAAAGGAGCATTCATTGAAGAACTTCAAAGAATCTTAGCAAACAGTTGGACAGCTGATTTTTTTGGTCTGCTCCCAAAACTTTATGTTCAGACTTCAGTTTATTTCCTTTGTTGTAGTTGCTTTAAATGGTAGATTTTTTTTAGAGCAATAGAATTTACAGATGGTTTGGTACTCTATTTAAAATGATATGTTGTTATAAATAGATTTGTTATTTTGGGCTTAGGTTTGGTGGAAATATTTAAATATGTATGCTACCTTGTGTCCACTGATAAATTGAAAATGAATGACAATGTTTTTCAAGAATATTTTTTGTAATATTTATTTTTACATCACGTTTATTTTTTAAAAATATTTTTATGTGTCTACATCAATAAATTATTATGAACTGTTTTTTTTTTTTCCTTTTTTCCAAATAATTAGACACAGCATAAGTTGAATTTCTTGAGACATCATAGATAACGAGTTTTATGTGGTAAAGAAATCAAATTGTTCAAATACTCTTGTCTCTTCTGCTGATAATCAAACTTCTGACTCCATAATCTTTGACTGTCTAGTGTTAAATCTTTGACTTATGTGGATGCTAACAGTTTTACAAGCTTAAAAAAATAAAATAATGGGCCTTAGATGAATAAAATGAAACTTACTTTTGCAGAAGACCTTTGATGGGTATTAGCACTCAACAAGTCAACCATATAATTGTTATTTCATTGGTGAATCCATCAAATAGCCAATGACTTCATTTCATCGGTGAATCCATCAAATAGCCAATGACTTCATTTCATCGGTGAATCCATCAAATAGCCAATGACTTCATTTCATCGGTGAATCCATCAAATAGCCAATGACTTCATTTCATCAGTTTTGCTAAGACCATCTCAATAAAAGTAGTGTTTTATTATCCATCATTTTGCCCCCCTCCCCCACCCCGTGGTGCTTCTAAGTATAAGGTATAAATGATAATAAATTCGCATTTAAGATATAAAAATAAATTATAATACTTTTATACTTAGTAAAAATAATATAAGTGCAATATCTTATTACCTCTAGCTTACCTCTTATGATGACCATGCCCAGTATTTTAAATTCTATTTATATCTGTGATTCATCAGGTAACTAAATGATCTCTTATTGTTACAGTATGTTGATTATGATATGATATTTTTCAGCTTTTGATATTAACAAAGTTATATGGATGGATTTTCAAAGGTTAAATAGAAATAAGCATTTTCCTTTGCATGTGTGTGCATACGTTTTCATTCCAAAATCTTAATTTTTACATTTTAAAAAGAGTTTTAATTTTAAATTATTTGTTGTGAATTTAAATAAAATTGTGTTTAAAGAAATTGTCATGAAGTACATCGAGCTTTGTCATTCCTCTATGAGGTAACAGTAGAAGTAGAAATACATTTGTCTGATTTTTTAAAATAAAAAGAATGGCTATATATACAAAATGTTCTGGTTATTCAATTCTTCCGCCATAGATGCATTGAAGATTTTCTAAATGGAAGGGAAGTCTTAAGTCTTCAATTTATTTGGATTTTTTGCTTAGATACATTAATGCATTATAATTCAAGTTTTAATATATTTCATTTTAAGAAAGAAAAATTCTTAAGCAGATTAATTTTGAAAGAATGCAATATAAACCATGCAAGCCATTTTTATTTGTTTATTATTTTTGGAAAATCTGAACATGTTTATAAATTTCAATACAAAGATTATGCTTAGAATACCTGTACACTGAAAGTACATATGTAACATATATAGGATTAAGGTCCTATAATGATGAAATGATAAAAAACATGGTACAATATTAAACTTTCTCAGATGGACGGATTATGTTTTAAGATCTGAAAACTTTTTATATATAATATAAATACAATTTAAAAATTGTTCTATTATAAAATTATATTCATGAAGTCACCTTATCATTCCTCCCAAACTGTACTTCTTTCTTAATACAGAAGAGAGTTATCTTAAAACTGAAGTTTTCAGTGGACTGTAATGCTGAAATGATTTATTTTTTAAGTTACCTTTATCAAATCTTGCTGCAAAAATAGTAGAGAATAATTGTTTTGAATAAAAAAAAAAGAAAGATAAGTAAGTATTTAATTATTTGTCCTATGTTTTCAAATCCCTATCGACGCTGTTATATTGAAATCTTAGGGTTTATCAGACCCCACCCTTAAAAAAATGGCAAAAGTTTCGTTTTGATATTAAGGAGATATGTACAAAGTATGGACTAGTTAAAAAAAAATTCTAACATTAGTAACTTTTCGGTAGAAGAAATTAACAAGACACTGAATCTAACAAACAACAATTATATTAATAGAGAATAATCACAGATCAGCTTTTTAAGAAGTGCATTTAAATGAATAGCTGCACTCATTGTAGGAGTTTTAAAATAAAATCAAACAACTGCCTCTGTAGCAGCAAATTTTCCTCCACCATTCTAACCCCTAAAATGTTTATATTATAATGTATGTGTACCCGGCATTCAATAAAAAGCAATTAAATCTTTTAAAAAAAATTTAAGCTTTTTAACACATTTTCATATAGAGCTAGTTGAGTAGTAGTTGCCAAATACATATTGCGATCCTGTAACATCTTATGCCTTCTGCAAATAATACAGTCATAATTTTCATAACAGTTGGATTACAAAACATATTTAACTAAGTCAAATTTACTCATCCAAAAAGGTTACAAGTCCATTTCTGCCACAGGTAAAAAGTTGACCTCTGGACAGAATAATTGTATGCACATGTTTTTAAGAATGTAGTTTTGACAGTTTAAAGAGGAATGCAATTAAATTAATATTAGGTTCACTTATTACACCAGTAAGTTACCTACTCCAACCACCAACACTGCTCTTAGGAGAGGATCAGAGTGTATTTTTGTCACTTAGCTTAGTTTTCTGTTGCACAAACAATATAATTTAAGAAATTACAACTTTCAGTGGCACATGTAAAAATGGAGTACAATGAAGATCTGTCACCAAAACGCATTGTTATGACATGCCTCCTTCATACTGTGGTTCCTGAAGTCAGATAAGATATACTAGATGAAATTAACGTTTAATCTTAATATTATTGATACAATAAAAATTCTTTAAAAAATAAAATCAACCCCACCCCCCCAGGGAACCATTGCTATGGGTTAATTCTTATTGTACCTGGTTTAATTTCTTAAATTCTACAATCTGTGTAAAGACATGCTCCAGAATGTGCTTAGCTGTACGGCTCTCTTGGGGTAAATGGTGAGTGACTCCCAGGATATCCCCACATTCCCGGACATAGTATTCGAGGTCCTCATCAGTACCTGCAGTGAAAGCACACAAATTATGGATATACATTGTTATTTTTTTAATATTTTGAATAAATTGATACCACTGCTCTGAATGACCTGAAATCCATTTGATAACTTTAACATTACCAGCAACAAAAATATTTGAAATCAAAGATAAAAATAAAATGTTATGGGAACACAAAACCACTTTCCATAGTCATATAACGAATTACCATAATCCTTTAATTAAAAACTATAATGTTATTCTCGCAAGACATTATGTGGAGAAAGAAGAATGTAACTATTTTTTTTGAAGTCCCAAACATTCCTTACATTTATTAGTGATTTGTGCGATTCTGACTTTCTCTGAAGAAAACTGCTCATCTAGATCAAAGAGCTCTAGTGCTGGAGGAGGCAACTCTCTGAATGATGGGGGAAATACCTAAAGAAAACAACACATTCCAAGACAAAAGAATTAAAAAAATTGTGAGTCAAAAAATAAAAGAAGCATGTCTATACTAACAGATAAATATATTATGGCAATTATTTATTGAATATAAGTATAAGCCAATAAATACATTTGAAAATTAATTTTTTGCAAATCTAATATATAACACAAAACTCCAAACATTCAAGGTTGGTTAACATGATACACTTATTTAGGTCTTAACATTAAAATTTTACCGATATTGCTACCAAAAGGTGAGCACAAATAAAACACTTAGAAAAGGTACTATTTTGTAATCAAACCGACTTACAGCTGGATTCAGGGGAGGGAGTGGCGTTTCAAACTGTGGTGTGATTAGTGTCAAAGGTTCATGTTTAACTTTGAGGTCCTCAAATGCTCTGAAATATGACAACATGGAGAGGGAAATGTAACCAGGGACAGGTCCATCAAAATATATTTCCTGTGTTTGAAATTACATCAGGACTCATCCACGGTCATCTTGTATTTGAAACACAGAGCATTCAGTGATGTAATCATGATATATAAGTAATAGGGGAAGGCAGATTCAGTGGTGTAATCATGATACATAGTAGGGGAAGGTGGGATGATTCAGTGATGTAATCATGATATATAAGTAATAGGGGAAGGTGGGAAGCACTTAGGGTCAGACTTAGCAGAGGAAAAATAAGGGTGCCCATCTGGAGAATGTTGAATGGGTGAACTTTGAAGCTTTGCTAAAAAATCTTGATAGAAACTGTGCTTCCAAGTTTTTGTTTGATGAAAAATCAATGTAAGGCTCTGCACCAGTTTTAAAGTTGGTCAGATCTATTTTTAAAATAGGTCTGAATCATCTTTAAATAATTTTTATAATAAAAGTATAAATTAAACTCACTTAATAGCTTTAGGAACAAGAGAAGTGTCTAGTTTGAACATTGAGTTGTCAAAAAGTGTAGTAATGTCCCTTGGAATGTCATCACTTTCTTGTAAACATGTCTTCAACTGCTCAGACAATCTTGCAATGTCTGGTAACTGGTTGTAATCAGAAATCTGCATGGAGATAATAAAATTAAAAAAACCAACATGTTTAATATTTAATAACTTAAAGACATAAGTTTACAAATACTTAGATATCCCACTCAAGACCTTACTTTTTCAAGATGAGTAAAGTAATTATATTTCATTAAAGGAAACAAAATAGTGGATTAGATTTCAAGTACTCCACAGAAAATCTTAAAGAGCAAAATGAAAAAATATATATAGGAGTATATACATAAATTGTTACCTCAGGATCTTCAGCATCTATTGCGTTCAGTTTAAGGTCATCTGTTGTTAGAAACTGTATCACCACATCCTGTCAATTAGAATAAGATAATCAAAAGCTGATTGGGTTTTCCCCCCTCCAACACCAAGATTTTAAATTTTTCCGCAGATTATCACCAAAAAAAAAACAAACAAAACAAAACAAGAAGATAAATAGATACTCAAACAATTAAATATAATATCCAAATGTGTTTACGCTCCAAAGGAATTGAGAAACTTACCAAAATTTTCAGATTTTCTTCCTTTTCAATGTATTGATCACTGAACATATGCACAGAGCCAAGCACTGCTATCTTTCCTTTGTGATGCTATAGATTTAAACATTTGTCACTTAAGTGTTTCATTTTAAATATAACCGGAAAGGGATTTTTTCATTATACTAATCAATAATGATCCATAAATAATTCTCTGGCTAATGAACTGTAAGTGAGCTTTGGGATTGCTGCAATCATTTTAAAAGACATTTTATAAAGACAGATTCAGTCATAACATTTGATCGTATTTAAAACATTAAAAATATTCCCTGGCAGTCTCATATCTATCAAAATAATTATAAATTTTATTACTGGTAATGAATAAGGACCACACAAAGACTTTTAAACCTGTTGGAAACACTCATTTAACATAGCATCATTATTGCTTCACCATAAGTATTGCTGATCCATTTCAAATATTAAACAACTGCAATTCTGTTAGGATATCTGTTAATTACCCTGGATGAGTAGAATGCACAAACTGGTCTGTTGAGTGGAAAACAAACACTTCCTGTGGACAGTACGGCTGTTGCAGGTTTCTGGACATTTATTGTAGCTCCATATGGGTATAAGAAAGAGAGTGCTCTGTAATCACAAACACATAAATATCATTTATGAGTACTGCACAGTATTAAAATTATGCATGCTCATGTGGAAAAAAAATATTTGTGACATTGTCTGAAGAAAGTCTGAATTTATTAATACTTCATTACACACACATTTTCAAAATGATTATTTTTAAACATTTTTGTTTACAAGGCCCCAGAAAGCACTACTTACTGGGCATTGTTACCATCTTCATCCCCTGCTCCAAACATCACCTTACCGGCAGCCTGGCTGATTGCTCTTTAAAAAAAAAAATTATTTACGATTTGAAACATTTCTTAACATCAAAACACTGTTGTAACCTTGCAGATTAAAATGTTGGTGTTTAAAAAAAAAAACCCACATATGTATTTACGATAAAAAATTAAAGAGTACCCACGTCCTCTTGCTGTCCTTCCGAATACCACTTTTCAACAAAGTGTTTATTTTAATTTATGTTTTTGGGTAACTCCTTGTTTGTTCACTGAAGAAGGCTTCTTGCCACCATCTTGCCACCATGTTTCCTGTTTTGCTGAGTCCTTTTTTCAGGTTTTCCCATACCTTGTTTTAAACAATTCCTTGAGAAAGTAATAGCTTAAAAATAGAACAGGACAGAAAAGTAAAATATTACCTATTTAAAACACCATTTGTCACCAAGGCTTCTTTTGGGTGGAAATATTTGTAGTAAGAAGTCCTGACAACAGAATCTAAGGGGAAACAAATACAATAAATCTGAAAGTGTATTGAACCAAACGACATAATAATTTGTTTCAATGCCGGCCAAACTTAAAATTATGCCTTAACTTTAAATTAGCACAATGTTTCGACTCACCATTATTGACAAATATTCCATACTCTTCTAGAAAGAAATTTATGTTTGTTTCAAAACGTGCCTCTCCCCCTTCACCAAGTAAAACCAACACACTACCTCCTGACTCCACATAGGCTTTCATGGCAGTGAGCTGAAAATTGTTTTAAAAAACAAAAACAAATATATTCTGATTTCGTGAAACAAATTCTTAAAAAGTTAAACTTTTTAAAAATAAAATGTAATCTAAGACAAAAAAAAAATTCAAACAGAAAGTTGCTTAGTTACACAAACATGACAAAAGTAGGATTTAGAAAAATGTCAATCTAAAAAGCAGTAAAAAGTATGCTTCATAAAATAATTGAGAGACAATTGTTCTTTATCTTTGGTCTCTAAAATTCAAAGATCAGAAAGCATTAACAAGTACCGTACTAAGAAGAAATGTATAAGAACAAAGTCTAAATACGTGAATAAAATATATTAGAGGCAAATTATTGACTTAAATCTTGACTTCAATAATCACGCCGAAGCAAGATTATAACTCTAATCAATGCTCACCTCTGCAGCTGTGAATTTTTCTTTTGAACCAGGAAGAACAAAGATTCTGGCTTGGCTTAGCTTGTCAGGAGATATATCATCTTTGTTTCTATTCAATTTATAGATAAATTATGGTCATATCTGCACTTATTGTCCTTAAAATCATGCTACAAATATTTGCTTGTTTTCTTCATAATATGAAAAAAGTTCCATTTAATGCTTAAACGTACACAAAATTTACAGCCACTTGATTATTGCAGCACATTTGCTGCTCCATAATAATTAAATGTGCCTATTGGGAAATATATAACAGAGATTATACTGTTAAAATACTTTCAACAAAAAATGTAAGCTATAGACTATAGCATAAATGCAACAATTAATGTACACTTAGATTGTGATGATAGTAAGTTGTTTTATAGGAGTCCCATTACAACCACAATAAAATACTTAGCATTTTAGAGGCCCAAGCAATAACCATTAAAAAAAAGAAAATGCAAAATTAATGTCACACATTTTGGTACATCGTAAATTTTTTTGTTAACTTACACAACAAGTCGCCACATGGATTTCAATTTTCGGTTTAAAGTCTTTAAGCCATTATTGAGGCTATATAACTCCCTCTTTGTGGCGTTGAACAGAATGGTATTTCTTGAACTTTTTTCATCTCCACCCTGGAAATTTGTAACAGATGCAAGGGGAATGTAAATTTGATCAAAAGTTTAGAAAACACACATCTTTTTGATTCCCATACAAATACGGTTGTAGTAAGGTTGAGCATTAAATGTCCTTACACTTGAGATTTTGTCTCAATGAATTATGAATCACCTGAAAATTGAATCAGTCTTAGTCTTAGTGTTAAAACTTTTATTGTTGCTATACATACACATGTAACACTAACAATGGCAGAATCAAACAAGGCCTATATAATATACTAAATGCACATGATTAAATTATGTGATTGTTAAGGAATTGGAGCCATCGAGAATAAAGTATTATCTTGGTGGAGTGTATCAAAACTTAGCTCACAATGATAAACATGGGAAATACAAGTGAGCTTAGGATACAAGGAATCATTTGGGTGGGGCAAGGATATAAATAGTGGATCGGTGTTAGCAGGAGCTCTTGCAGTCCTAGTGCAGTTCATGTTCAGTTGAGTCTTAGTCCAGTTCATAATGTGATTTTGACAGTTTGGACGTAGTTGGTGTTAGTAAGATAGGACATATTGCAAACAACCGGATCATTTGACAGAGTCTGTTTTTTAGACCAGACCTAGTAGTGTAAAGTGTAGAATAAATATTGGTAGAACATATGAGTGAGAATTAATAGTGCACATAGAAATTAAACTGTATATATATATTATATTATTATAGACAATAGTTTGTGATTAGGGCTAGGCAAATGCACAGTGTTTTGTTGGCAAAAATACTTAGTATAATTGCTGAAGATTTTAAGAAGAGTGGTTTGATAATTTTGAATAAGAATTGGAATTCATAGTCATAGACGTCATAGTGTAGGAGTGTAGGCACTTTGGTAAAGCAAAGGAGACTACTTCAAAATATATGGGAAATGGGAGTCAGCACAGAATAATACTTGAATTTAAATACATTTCAATGGGATACATTATTTGGGCTAGCAAAAGTTTTGGTTTAAGAACTGAGAGAGAGTGGATCAGAAGTTCGTTGAAGTTACCGTAAAGGGAAGCGTTATCCGCAGTCGGCTGCGTATAACCCTGAGAGTTATACGCAGTCGACTGCGCATAACCCTGTGGGTTATTCCCAGCTGACTGCGTATAACTCTCAGGGTTATTCGCAGTCGGCTGGGAATTTAGCCAAATAAGGTTTATTACCGCTAGTTTGGCAATTAAAAAAAAAAGTATTATGTGTAATTAGCCGCATGATGGGTTGTTTTGAACTGTAACTTTATATGTGTTTAACGTAAAATTGTAATTGAATTAATTTTAATTAATAATGAAATTGAATGATAGTAATAGTATTAGTATTAGTGGTATTATAAGTATTATTGCTTGTATCTTATATATTATAATTATAAGTCAAAGTCTACATTTCTTAGAGTCTAAGCCTAAGTCTAAGATTTTTTAAAAGGCATTTCCATGGTCTAAGTCTAGTTATGTATTCCGATTGATTGATTAGGTTTTTATATGTTGCTATGTCTATGTGGTTGGTTTTACTGACTAATTCAGGAAATACATTCTATTTATTTTTTTAAAAATTATATCATTTATGATTATTTTTTTTTATGACCAAAATGTAACAGTTTTCAGCTTCCATGCAAAACTATAACTGTGTGAAAGTATTACTTACAGTGCCCCCTCTACAGAACCCCCTGCCCCTACAGCGATTTTCTTACTGCTGCTCTCCACCCATGATTATATTTATTACTCTACCAGAGAAACATGATCTTATCTGCCACAAAATTAGTTAACAACACAAAATATATGTTAACAGCACAAACATATATTATGATAATTATAAGTATAACATTATTAACATTACATTAGTCAAGTTAATTCGTATAATGTTTAAACATTTTTTAGCCAAAACAAAAATTAAATAATAAGCGGAGTTGTTTTTTGGTTCATTCTCGAGAACAAACATAGCAACTAACCCGTTGGCTTTCCGTTGGCTGGAATTGAACTCCTGACCATCAACTTCGGGTTTGGTCAGTTTATACCATTCGACCACCCAGTCACCCCAATAACGACGTACCCTTATTGATTGATACTGTAACACAGGAAGAATATAGACGTCATGTGACTTGCCGACTGCGTATAACTCTCAGGGTTATACGCAGTCGGCTGCGCATAACCACTTCGTACCGTAAATAGTAAATAGGTTCCATGACCACTCATAGGACCACCGTGGCTGTTACTGTGTTGTTATTACTGACACTATACTATATGACTATACTATTAGTATACTATGACTATACTATACTTCACTATACTAGTATACTAATTAATAGTATACTAAAACTATATTATTATATTATATTTATATATTGGTCAATATAGTCAATATAATATAGTATACTGAGAGAGTTAGTATTTGAAGTGAGTATTGACTCCTTTTGCCATTTGTGTACACTATACAGGTACAAAATCATTCTTACTACATCAAATTGTGATCGTAAAACCCAACAGTCGTCCAATGTTAGGAAAAATGCCTGACAGTGAAACAAATGTTTTAGCCTACATTAGGTTATGATTAAATTACCTCTGTTGTGGGCGCCATGGTGGCTTGGTTAGAAACTATGTACAACGGGACGACGGGAAGGGTGTAACGCAGAAAATATTTTACGGACATAACTGTTATTTACAAAGCAAAATTTTCTTAATCAGTTATGGATAAAAATATTTTAAAGGAAAGCATTCTATGCTCATAATTATTTAGAAACATTATTTCAACTAAACGTAATATTCCTCAATATTTATATGTTGCTATGATATATTTTGTTGGTGTCAAAGGTCACTATTGTTTTAAAAACAATGTGCAAGAGGCGTGGCTCACATGGGGGGCGTTATCAATAAACAATAATAAAATTGTATCCGCATTTTGTTTGAACTGTTGATCACATATAAAAAAAAAGGTAAATCATTTTCTTAAAGCAGACTGTTTAAAACAAGACTAGTAGTTTAAAAAAAAATATCCGTGATAGATTGTATAATTATATTTAATAAATAAGTCAAAACAGTGAGTGACGAGAAGTTAGTGAGAGTCAGTTGTCAGTGGTGAGTTCATTCTACTGATGACTACTGCCTGGGTAGAGGAAAACAAAGAATCGTCGTGTATTTAGAAAAAAAAAGTGTTTATCATGCCCATATTCAACCTAACGTCATACATTAAAAGACAGAACTCGCATTGTTAAGAGAGAAAAATTAGTATCCCTAACACTACAGTATGCAGCGACGTCCGGCGACGAATATTTAAAAATATAAAGATAAACAAAAATTTTGACTTCCTGATTCTAATTCTAGAGTATTTATATTAATAACAAATATGGGCACGGGTTCTAGGACATGAAAAGAAAGTAAAACAAAAAGACACATTCTAATCAGTAATACATTAGTCTTAGTCTAGTTCTGCATATTTAGCTTAATGTTTTGTAGGCTTTCTCATATAGGCCTATGCTACAGCCCAAGGGTGTAAGTGTAGTATAATAGGATTATAAAGCATGGACATTGATGTCACGAAGGTTTATTGATATTTGGACGAAAATCTCCATTCATTCATTTAAACTCATCAGACTTTAATCAGGAATAAGGCTATGACTATGAAATTTTGGCAGTGTGTCGTGGTTCATAAACCCTGACAACTCCTGAGACTGCTTAACAAAATTTGCTGATGCAAGTTAACATATGATTCATGATATATGAAATGCTTATGTATAGGCAAAGCCATCATAGAGGAGTTAATTAATTGAAATTACAAAAAGAAAGAATGGTCATTGTGCATTGTAATATTTAATATAAATTGTATGGAATAATAATGCATAGTCTGGTGATAGTCCACATCATTTTTGCGTAATTTTTAAAATATTATTTATGACCACATCTGCTTTTTAGAACTCCATTGCCACCGGGCCCGGAAAGGAAGGGTCTGGGGGTGGTGGATGTAAATAATACGCATATTACACCATAACTGGTATACAAAATAGTATAAATGTTTACATTGTCACATACTCAAAAATTCATTTAAACATATTTTATATTTTATTTGACACAATCCTAATAGTGAAGACTAGTCGAAGAAAATAATTAAAACAAATTATACATCTTGTAAATTGAATTTTGATCAATTAGCCTTAATTTAAAAAGTTCTTAGGTTAAAAAATGCTTAGTTTTTTCTGACTTTAAATTGTATATTCATTAAAAGATATTAAGTATGTACAAATTTAATTTTGCAAAAAAAGTTTCAGTAGATAACAGAACCAAAAGTTGAGCCTCTCAAGAGATACAGTAAACTAAAAAAACATAAATAAACTTATGTTATCATAAAACACTTATGCTAATAAAAAAATAAATCTTTAAGCAGTGTCTATGACAATGTCAAAATTTTTCTTTTCAATGTAACATGATTTTTATGTTGTCAATTGGAATGTATTTGACCAATACATTGTCTTCCATAAATTATTATGTAAATAATCTTTTCTCAGTCTTGCATTTCTCAAACAAAATAGACACAACTATTAAACAAATTTAATGCATGAACAATTTTTATTTTGAATGTAATCGAATAAAGGAAAGTTAAAAAAAAGTAAGTCCCATCTCTAAATTAGTTTAAATATATGCAAAAGGAAACAAACATTTTGGCCTACTTGCATTAAAAACTAGGAACTTTTTGCAATTTATCAGGTTTTCATTTCTAAGATTGGAAAATGTCCTGTCCCTTTGTTACTAATTTTAGACAATTTTTTCATAAAACATGGCTTCTAAAAATGTATTTCCACATATATCTAGCAGTAGCAATTTATTTGTCAAATTATTCATAAAACAAAGTTGTAAACAAATTTTCAGCCAAGGTTAAAATTCATTAAGCTGGCTCACATTAACATGGAAGAACTAAACAGCTTTTGAGAGTTTGCCCAAACTAAGTTCCAGGATGTTTTATTAATATCTTTTGGCCATTTGATGAGATTGCCAGACTGTGCACCCCTAAGTTCTATTAATAGATTTCCACCATTAAATGACAAAACCATTTGATATGAAAAACTGTTAAAATAAATAATTTTTCAACTTTTTTGAGATGTTCAACTGGTGCTTTAATTAAATTTTTCTTGAACCAATTAAATCAATACAAATCGCCCACTGAGCTATAAACATTTGTTTTCTAAAAAAAAAAACAAACTGAAATGGTTTATGACATGTTTACAGACATATTTTAAAAATTATTTGTGAAAATTTTAAATTTAGTTTAAATTAAACAACAGGACTTAGGAACCAGCTAGGAACTTGTTAACTTTTTAGCAATATTTAACCATAGCAACATGTAACCATAGCTGCGTCTAGCTTTAGCAAGATATCAACTCATGATGATGAGCCAAGTATTACTGTGATGTAGTAAGCATGCAGCCAGTTCAATTGGCTGAAGAATAAACTTTTAGTTACAGTCAGACAGTATTATTACTTTTTACTTTAATTTAATAGACTTTCATGTTTTTTCAGGATAAAAATGAGCAATTCAAGTGAGGATGTTTCAGATCCATCAAAAACACAAGCAACAATTTCTGATCATCAAACATGGGAGAAAGAAAAGAAGTTTGTGGTAAGTGTAAATTAAACTTTACTGGGAGTATTTCTTTTAAGTCGCTGGTGTCCAGCTTAGTGTAGGGCATGAGGTTAGACTGATAATCTAGAGCCCTCTCAAATGTAATAGATACTGAAAAAAGTGAACAGTATATGAAATCAAAGAATCACTTTTAACAATATTTTTATCATGGAAGTGAGGATTTCTATTATCTAAATCCTAAAAAAGGAATATTTACAATGTTATTTGTAAACAAAGCATATTTCCATGGATGTGGATCAATTGAAGATTATCTGAATCTATCTTATCTATCATAATCAATTGAAGATTATCTGAATCTATCTTATCTATCATATGGTTTTAATGCTCCAGAGGAGGGCAGTCACCTTTGTCAAGGTCATCTGGAAGAATGCCTCGGCCAAAACTTTATTTACATGTTTGAATGATGGATTGTAAAATAAGTATTTTCTTAAATTTAATATGTTGACTTGGTGGGAGAATTAAAAGTATTGAAAAGCAAAGCCATGACATTATTCGGGATATGTAAAAAATGGTGGGGGATTGTTATTGAATATAAAGGCCCACAAAGGTTGACAAGAAATCTGTTCCTTGCTGAATAGTGAACACCATTATTTTGTTCATGAACTATGGCTAGATGAGGAAAGTGGATCTAGTTTGTTCATATCTCTCATACTGATGAACTCTTTATATTAAAGTAATTTTAAAGTGGACGCTCTGGAGCATCATTTCAGGTTGTTTCAGGGGGAGGGAGAGGCAAAAAAACAAAACTTGGTTGGCTTGTTAAGTTGTTTATTACTGGAAGCGTCACAGTGCATAGCAATTTAAATAAAACCCTCAAATTCAGGGCAAGGGGGCAAATGCCCTACCCAAATGACGTCCCTCTGGACACTTATTCCAACAAAAGTTTTATTTAAAAAGTTATGTAAGTTAAGTATAATCATTATCCTTACAGAGGCGTAGCGAGGGGGGGGGCAGTGGGACAGATGTCCCGGGGCGCCAGCTAGTTAGGGGCGCTAAAATGTGCTTTGATATTATATTATTGGTAAAAATAATGGGTTTGAGAGTTGAAAAAAAGAAAAAGGGGAGGTTTAAAATTGATCTTGTCCCCGGCGTGAATCTTGTCCCCTGGCGCCAGACACCCACGCTACGCGTCTGTATCCTTTTTCAATGAATAAATATCTTTTTAAATAGGATTTTAATAAAAATTTCCCCTGCTTCAAGTCATAGTCCGGTGTTGAAAGAATTATTACACTTATAGACAATAACTTCTTTCTATGAAAACGGAATTCCAAGGATCGTTCTTAAATACAATCTATCAACAATTGATCTACTGTTTAATTTATCAGTTGGTTATGACAAAGATGACTTCTGTTTTTTTCCCTTTGTAACATTGTTGGTTCAAAGAGGCTTCTTCCTTCCGCAGAATCATGGTCATACTTAATTTAAAAGGGAGAAAAATCTAAAAGTTGAAATGCATCGTAGTATTTTAAGTAGTTACCTCTCTTAATTTTAAATTTATTGTTTCATTGTTAAAAGAATTTTAAAAAAAAAAAACAAAAAAAAAACTCTTTCTTCCAAACTTATGTGTCTAGTTTGTCGGTGAAAATAATTAAGTATTTATTTATCTCTTAAATTCTTAAATAAAATTGGTGCTCTTATTTTGGTGCACTTATTTTGGTGAATGGTTTACACTTTTGCCGTGGTCTTCGGGACCCATATTTGAACTCTCGCCATTTTCTTAGAGACTACACTTCCGCAAGAAAATATTTCAATTGATTTAACCAACCCAAACAGATAAAATAATAAGTGAAAGAAATTAAATAATAATAATTTCAAAAGCGTTCCTGAAAATATCGTCTGCGTGGCAGGTCGCTAGAGCATCGACCGGGCCAGTTGTAGAGATGCTGACTTTGACCTTCAGAAACAAGTTGAATGACGTCATACATGGAATAAGTATAGCCAACCATGGGCGTTTGGTCAATACATTGACTGAAGCCAGGTGACGGTTAACACACACATACAAAGTCACACACACACACACAGGCACATCACATATGAACACGAACTAGAAACGAAGGAAAGTAATATTATTCCAAGCCGCCATGTTTTTCTGTTCATGTTTGCTGGGTCAGATTTGTGATACCGGAATTTTATGACCAACTTGGGTTTCTAATGTTCGTTTTTTTAGGTGAAACAGGTCTTTATGTGAAACGAGTCTTTATGTCAAAGTGGCGTCTTTAAGATGTTAAACTCCTCTTTATTTTAAATACGTCTTTATGTTACACTGGGCTCTACGTTAATTGGTCTTTATGTTACACTGGCCTCTCCGTTAATTGGTCTTATGTTAAACGAGTCTTTAAGTTAACGAAACCGAAACTAAGCCAAAAGTTCAAAATGACTTTCGCTCCCAACCAAAAACTTATTGAGATTTTCGGCCGAAGCTGAAACCGAAAGTTAGATATTTATATTATTTTTTTTTATAAAACAATGAGATTATCTCGCATTTAGCTAAACATGTAATAAATACTTTCGACTTTTACCTTTTGCATTAAAACGTAATTTACATTTGTTAATAATATATTTGAAAGTAGTATGGTAGTAAAAGTTTGGACTTGGGGAAAAAAAGGTGGTGGGGAGGGCAAAAGTCATGCAAACTAGACCCCTGGCCGCCTTTTGATTTTATCATTTAATTACAACGCTACCTAGATCTATCTTTCGAAAGCTTAGCCTATCCATTGTTTAATGGTATGGTCCACTAAAATGCCCAGCGATAAGCCTGGAAATAACTTTTGTTCCGCCAACTCATACATTTTCATTGAGACACCCTTTCTTATTGGTTGACATTTAATTTTTTCTTTTATCGTAATTATTATTGGTCGGCTAATTTCAGATTTGACCCAGATTAATGAAAAAGCTGACCGAAAGTTGAGTTACGTTTAGTATGATAATATGGTAACCAGAAAAAAAAAAAGGACACAGTGCTATGTAATTATTACACGAAACGGTGATACATAATTGATAAATCAATATGAATATCACAAATGAATGATTTTGAATAAACCTAGGGTTACCAAATTTAAAAAAAAAATTTTTTTGTTAAAGAATTAGGCCAAAATAAATAAAACCTGTATTTAAGATGACAAAGCGCCATCCAGTAACCATGTGTAGGCACAGTGTAGGAGCTTCTGCGAACAGTTTTCACAAAGTGAGTTACTGCTTTGGACAAAATCCGTTAGATGTCGCGTCCTATCAAAATGAAATAAAAATGGGAATAAACTGTGAAATATTTTAGTGCCTTGTAAAGAACTCGCAGCTCCCTCGGGCGCCTTGGCGCACAGTTTGGGAACCACTGTTTACTTAATTGAGTCATATCAATCGCTATTTACAATTTAAATTTTTGGCAATGGAATTTAAACGATTTTTTAAAAAAAAGGAGCACTTTGGCCTATAAATTATAGCAACACACTTGAGGCGTAGGGTGTTAACGACACCTTTGCACATCATGACCACTTCGGGTGTAAGTGTGGGCCGTGAGAATCTGTTTGAGAGACCCTCGCCCTGGTAAACTGTGCCAGGCCACTCGTTTCTCGACCCGTTCCCCCTGATGCACTCCCAGGGGCGTGGCTAGGGTTAGTGGCGCACGGTGAGGGCCAAGCTCTTCTCTTTCTTCAGCCGTCCCACATCCACGGCAAAAAAAAAAAAGTCTCTGTGGTTAGCCGATAATGCCGCCCTTTCCCAAACAGAATCAAAGCGCCGCCACAGGTGGTCCACTCCCCTTTTACGCACCCCCCCCCCCTCAAATCCTTACGCACCCCCCCTCCCCCAAGCCACCGTTCACTTAATCAGCTTTTATATGTCTATGCCTGTGAACTATAAGTATATGTGTTCAGTGATCTATCTCAGTGGCTCTTAAAATATTTCTGATTGCGCCCCCCACCCCACCCCAACCGCAATTTAAATATAAACACCAAATTCTAAAAAAATACATTTCAACAGTTCAGAGAGGAAACACGTTTTAAAAATATGGATTAAAATTAACTGGTTGGTAGCACTGGTTGGTAGCACTGGTTGGTAGCACTGGTTGGTAGCACTGGTTGGTAGCACTGGTTGGTAGCACTGGTTGGTAGCACTGGTTGGTAGCTCTGGTTGGTAGCACTGGTTGGTAGCACTGGTTGGTAGCACTGGTTGGTAGCACTGGTTGGTAGCACTGGTTGGTAGCACTGGTTGGTAGCACTGGTTGGTAGCACTGGTTGGTAGCACTGGTTGGTAGCACTGGTTGGTAGCACTGGTTGGTAGCACTGGTTGGTAGCACTGGTTGGTAGCACTGGTTGGTAGCACTGGTTGGTAGCACTGGTTGGTAGCACTGGTTGGTAGCACTGGTTGGTAGCACTGGTTGGTAGCACTGGTTGGTAGCACTGGTTGGTAGCACTGGTTGGTAGCACTGGTTGGTAGCACTGGTTGGTAGCTCTGTTTGGTAGCACTGGTTGGTAGCACTGGTTGGTAGCGCTGGTTGGTAGCTCTGGTTGGTAGCACTGGTTGGTAGCGCTGGTTGGTAGCACTGGTTGGTAGCACTGGTTGGTAGCACTGTTTGGTAGCACTGGTTGGTAGCACTGGTTGGTAGCGCCGGTCGAATATTTCGCCTTTTTACTAACAAGTCTGTCACAGAAAACATTGGTGTCATGAGATTTGGTTCTTTGACGTCACCATGCTATTTGCATTTATGTGTGGTTTGAAAGTAACTCGCCACACCGCAGGTGAGCGACACCTCTAGTGTAAATAAACTTCGGCAAGCTAACGCAGGGTGGGGTGGGGGGTGGGGGGGGGGTGGGAGGCGTGAAATTTACATTCACACCATTGGGTTATAATTATATTTGTATAGATATATTTAAAAAATGCGACCTCTGGACTATATATATGAGGTATGTGTGTAACAGGACCTTGTGTATGTGACATGAATTTGTTGGGTGTCATTTTATAGGTGTCATTTTATAGTGTCATTTTATAGGTGCGATTTTATAGGTGTCATTTTATAGGTGTTATTTTATAGATGCCATTTTATAGGAGTCATTTTATAGGAGTCATTTTATAGGTGTCATTTTATAGGTGTCATTTTATAGGTGTCATTTTATAGGTGTTATTTTATAGATGCCATTTTATAGATGCCATTTTATAGGAGTCATTTTATAGGTGTCATTTTATAGGTGTCACTTTATAGGTGTCATTTTATAGGTGTCATTTTATAGGTGTCATTTTATAGGTGTCATTTTTTAATTTTTAGGGAAATTTTTTTTTTTCTTTTTTTTTTTTTTTGGACACCTGAATTTAGATCATCCAGGTTTTGGCACCTCGTATGCCGGTCTCATCATAGCAGTAGAAGACGTTCATTGTTTCGGTGTGTCTTCTCCTTTACGACTCGAAATTTCCCTCCAAACAATGGCGGCGGCCATGCGCGAACTCATCTCCTCCCCCCCCCCCCCC
>CAXITT010000355.1:326000-336294 GCA_964033795.1 Lymnaea stagnalis
GATAGAGACTTAGCAGTTCCAAAGGTTGATGGAGACTTAGCAGTTCCAAAGGTTGATGGAGACTTAGCAGTTCCAAAGGTTGATGGAGACTTAGCAGTTCCAAAGGTTGATGGAGACTTAGCAGTTCCAAAGGTTGATGGAGACTTAGCAGTTCCAAAGGTTGATGGAGACTTAGCAGTTCCAAAGGTTGATGGAGACTTAGCAGTTCCAAAGGTTGATGGAGACTTAGCAGTTCCAAAGGTTGATGGAGACTTAGCAGTTCCAAAGGTTGATAGAGACTTAGCAGTTCCAAAGGTTGATGGAGACTTAGCAGTTCCAAAGGTTGATGGAGACTTAGCAGTTCCAAAGGTTGATGGAGACTTAGCAGTTCCAAAGGTTGATGGAGACTTAGCAGTTCCAAAGGTTGATGGAGACTTAGCAGTTCCAAAGGTTGATGGAGACTTAGCAGTTCCAAAGGTTGATGGAGACTTAGCAGTTCCAAAGGTTGATGGAGACTTAGCAGTTCCAAAGGTTGATAGAGCTTGTAGAGATGGTAGTTTGAATGTATGTATGTTTGAATACACATGTAGTAAGTGTAGAGGAGAGTGAGTTGCTCGATAAGCTTAGTAAATAAAAAAAAAAAATCCCAGATTTTCTCAAGTTTTACGATCAAAGCAATTTATTAATCAATAATTTCACTCAGTTTTTATGACGTCACCAACGGTAAACATGTAATACTAAAATGACGGTAAACTTATACTGGCACTAAGGCGAGCTCTTGATTCGGGATATTAATTTATTTAAATATATCTTTTTGATTAAAAATCACACACAAAAAACAACAACAACCAACAAACAAACAAATAAACAAATAAAGCTATGCCATTGATGGGATTAAAATGGTGACCTTACCTTTGTTTTAACTGATGTATTAAATAATCTTTTGGGACCAACGAAATAACCCCCCCCCCCCCTTTTTTTTTTTTGGCCCCCATTTTTTAGGGCTCTCTGCTTGACTGGAACTTTCATGGTGTCGCGTGCACGGCCATGGCGAATGGCTTGAGGGGCCTTGGTCGGTGGGGAGCATGATGACGGAACATTGACCAGTTGGCGAGGAGATGTGAGGTTCTGCCAGTCGTGTGATGGCTGTCATATGTCAGCCATTGGTTAATTATTCATTTAAAAGGACGTGGCGCCGGAAGTTCAATGGATCACGTGATTATACACGCGAAATACCGTCTTCATAGATGCGTCTGTGGCTTTTATTTCTCAGGGGCGATTGCTCCGAAATAATTTCACCGACAGTGTTTTGATAATATTGGAGGTGCTTTTTATGTGTAAATAGAACCTGTGTGACCTTGTAGAATTTATGTGTCAATAGGACCTGTGTGAACTTGTAGAATTTATGTGAGAATAGAACCTGTGTGACAATGTTGAGAGAAATGCATCACATGGTCAACAATATTTTCACCACGTATAGTTAAAGTCTAGTTTAAGTCTAGATTAAGTCTAGTTCTAACGTTTGATGTTTAAAAAAAAGTTCTGAATTGGGGGGGGGGGGGGGGGTTTTTTTTTGAGATTTTTTTTTGTTTTTTTTGGAATTATTTCAAGGGAATAACTGGGGTGGTCTTGTTATGGGGGTGAGGGGGGGGATGTGCTCATAGGAGATTTCAATAATTTTCTCCAAGTGCATTGGTTCTATTATAGAAAANAAAGTTGTGCGGCTGACCTTTGCCCTCTTTTAATGTGCGACGGAAGACTTGTGAATAAAGTTGTGCGGCTGACCTTTGCCCTCTTTTAATGTGCGACGGAAGACTTGTGAATAAAGTTGTGCGGCTGACCTTTGCCCTCTTTTAATGTGCGACGGAAGACTTGTGAATAAAGTTGTGCGGCTGACCTTTGCCTTCTTTTAATGTGCGATGGAAGACTTGTGAATAAAGTTGTGCGGCTGACCTTTGCCTTCTTTTAATGTGCGATGGAAGACTTGTGAATAAAGTTGTGCGGCTGACCTTTGCCCTCTTTTAATGTGCGATGGAAGACTTGTGAATAAAGTTGTGCGGCTGACCTTTGCCCTCTTTTAATGTGCGACGGAAGACTTGTGAACAATTTTAATTTTTTGGATACCTATTCAATTATATCAAATTTTGACACCTTTTTCGACTTTACCGGCAGTCACAAAATGCTTGGAATACTGCGGATAATAAGAGTATAGATTAAGTTTCTCGTTGTGTTGATGAAATCGGCGTAGCTAGGGTTGGTGTCACCCGGTGCGGTGTACTCATGGTGTCACCCGGTGCGGTGTACTCATGGTGTCACCCGGTGCGGTGTACTCATGGTGTCACCCGGTGCGGTGTACTCATGGTGTCACCCGGTGCGGTGTACTCATGGTGTCACCCGGTGCGGTGTACTCATGGTGTCACCCGGTGCGGTGTACTCATGGTGTCACCCGGTGCGGTGTACTCATGGTGTCACCCGGTGCGGTGTACTCATGGTGTCACCCGGTGCGGTGTACTCATGGTGTCACCCGGTGCGGTGTACTCATGGTGTCACCCGGTGCGGTGTACTCATGGTGTCACCCGGTGCGGTGTACTCATGGTGTCACCCGGTGCGGTGTACTCATGGTGTCACCCGGTGCGGTGTACTCATGGTGTCACCCGGTGCGGTGTACTCATGGTGTCACCCGGTGCGGTGTACTCATGGTGTCACCCGGTGCGGTGTACTCATGGTGTCACCCGGTGCGGTGTACTCATGGTGTCACCCGGTGCGGTGTACTCATGGTGTCACCCGGTGCGGTGTACTCATGGTGTCACCCGGTGCGGTGTACTCATGGTGTCACCCGGTGCGGTGTACTCATGGTGTCACCCGGTGCGGTGTACTCATGGTGTCACCCGGTGCGGTGTACTCATGGTGTCACCCGGTGCGGTGTACTCATGGTGTCACCCGGTGCGGTGTACTCATGGTGTCACCCGGTGCGGTGTACTCATGGTGTCACCCGGTGCGGTGTACTCATGGTGTCACCCGGTGCGGTGTACTCATGGTGTCACCCGGTGCGGTGTACTCATGGTGTCACCCGGTGCGGTGTACTCATGGTGTCACCCCCGTCCCCAGACTTCCAAGATGGACTTGTTATTTTTAAATAAGTCTCGAATATAACAATGAAAAGAACACAAACAAACTAGTTAAAGGGCAGGAGGTAAATGTATTTAAAAACTATATTTAAAAATGTATAGGAGCCATAATAATCAATACATTGATGGTGGGCCCTCAAAATATAGAAGAAGAAGTAACGTCAAGTTGCAGTTATTTTTACATTAAATTTACTTGATTAAAACTTTTCCTTTCCTGGTCTTCAAAGTTGCAAATCTGTCAGTCACGTGTTCAAATTCAATATCCTTCACCGTACCACTTTCAATTGATAGTAGAGCCAGATCAGAAAGCCTTGGTGGAGCGTTAATAGGTCTTGATAAGCCTTAGTTTTAAAAAGAACTGATCACATAAGACACAGACACACAGAACGTAAGACAATTGAAGGCTTAGCCAGACTATTGGAAGAGATTCTTGGAATTCTCATTTAGCGATGGATTTCAAAACATCAAATACTGACAAGTTATTAGATCAGCTGCCGTTAGTGTCTTCTAAGCCTAGAGGTATTTCTTTTCAAATTTCATCCTCTGATAGCTGATCATAGAAAGAGGTTAGTTTTGGAATGGACACCATAATTCTTCTCTTGCTGATCGTAGACTCATGGGTTGAAAAGTCCCAAACATATCTGCTGCTTCCTTGATCACTGATGATTTGATCTGAAGTTCAGAATGAAAGCGAGCAAGGCACACCGGGATCTGTATGGTCTTTTCTTCTCTACCGAAATTCCATATTGGTCTGATTTTAAAAGTGCCTTTTCAATAGCATGTGTCACAAAGTGAAAGCGCTTCTCGTGCAGAAACAATCTTAAGGCCTCAAGGTTGGTCACCACCTTGTCAAGAGTAAAGCCTTAAAAGTCTGCAGATACTTCTGTGTAAGATTAACTTTCTCAAGTAGATCATCCAAAAGGTAAAGGTAGCAGATAAAAGTGAAATTACAGACAGCATGTACACGAGATTGTACTGTAAAACAATGTTGCTCTCATGTTAAGAGGAGGTTCTAGTGACGAATCGGTGAAAATATATTTATTTTTGGGTATTTCTGGGTTTTATTAGATTTGATTTCAAAAACATATTAAAACAAATGTAAATAAATTTAAATTTATTATTAAGAATTTTTAGAAAATTTTTTAAAATATTTTTTTTGCCCTAAAAAGGGGTACAAATGTATTTTAATGTTTTTAATTTTTACCGATTCGATTCATGTACTTAGAATCGTCCTACCATATCATATTTGGTTTCAGTGGAAAGCTTTATTTCTCAGAATTTATTCCTGTCATTTATGAAAGTTGCCCAACACTTCAATCAGCGTTGAATAATGGTCGAACCGGTGTTTCTGGCGCATCATAGGGATTAGTTACACTACACATGTGGATAATTTACGTGTGATCGGTTATCCTTTAATGAAATTCCGTCAGACCGAGCAGTGTGTGCTCTGTAAATATGCAATTTTTCAATTTGGATTCACCCCCTGGGATGGTGTTACCCATTGTGGTCCGCCCCCCCCCCCCCATCCTATGCCACTGATCAATCCTATAAACGGATAAAAAGTCATTTTTAAACCATGTCTGACGCATCAACATATAACTTTTAATAAAGCCATGNGTCAGACCGGGCAGTGTTTGCTCTGTAAATATGCAATTTTTCAATTTGGATTCACCCCCTGGGATGGTGGTACCCATTTTGGGCCGCCCCCCCCCCCCCATCCTATGCCACTGATCAATCCTATAAACGGATAAAAAGTCATTTTTAAACCATGTCTGACGCATCAACATATAACTTTTAATAAAGCCATGCATGGATGGGTTACATGAGTGGAACATTTCTGTGTGATTGGAAATCCTTTTATGAAAATCGGTTGGATCGAGCAGAGTGTGCTATGTAAATATGCAATTGTTCGATTGAGATGGTGACACCCGGTGCGGTCCGCACCCCGCACCCCCCCCTCGCCCGCACCCCCTAGCTACGCCACTGGAACTTGTTGTTGATGCTAAAAGTAAAGGATGATAAAATCATCTTATGAAAACTGAGCTTTACACAATTACGTCAAGTGCATCTATCTGCAAAATCTGAAACCGATCTAAAAACCAACTATGATTTGTGTTCACAAAATCGCAAAAAAAGCAAAGCCTCCATTTTCTAGGGAAAAAAAATATGTAAAATTTAAAAAAAATATTGATCATAATAAAACCATTCCCAGAGTATCACTACAAGGGATTGAGATCCCCTGATAATATACAAGGAATGGGCGTTGTTTAATATCGACCGAGACTGACGGAGTCTGACGGAGTCTGACCGAGTCTGACCCTGTCTGACCGTTTCTGACCGAGTCTGACGGAGTCCGACCGAGTCCGGCCGAGTCTGCCAATTACATCTTACCGTTATAATTAACGTGTAACATCTTGACCAATCCAGACCATGTCGTATCTGTAACATCTTGACCAACCCAGACCATGTCATATCTGTAACATCTTGACCAACCCAGACCATGTCATGTCTGTAACATCTTGACCAACCCAGACCATGTCATATCTGTAACATCTTGACCAACCCAGATCATGTCATATCTGTAACATCTTGACCAACCCAGACCATGTCATGTCTGTAACATCTTGACCAACCCAGACCATGTCGTATCTGTATATCTTGACCAACCCAGACCACGTCATATCTGTAAAATCTTGACCAAGCCAGACCATGTCATATCTGTAACATCTTGACCAACCCAGACCATGTCATATCTGTAACATCTTGACCAACCCAGACCATGTCATATCTGTAACATCTTGACCAATCCAGACCACGTCATATCTGTAACATCTTGACCAACCCAGACCATGTCATATCTGTAACATCTTGACCAACCCAGACCATGTCATATCTGTAACATCTTGACCAACCCAGACCATGTCATATCTGTAACATCTTGACCAACGCAGACCATGTCATATCTGTAACTTCTTGACCAACCCAGACCATGTCATATCTGTAACATCTTGACCAACCCAGACCATGTCATATCTGTAACATCTTGACCAACCCAGACCTTGTCATATCTGTAACATCTTGACCAACCCAGACCATGTCATATCTGTAACATCTTGACCAACCCAGACCATGTCATATCTGAAACACCTTGACCAACCCAGACCATGTCATATCTGTAACATCTTGACCAACCCAGACCATGTCATATCTGTAACATCTTGACCAACCCAGACCATGTCATATCTGTAACATCTTGACCAACCCAGACCATGTCATATCTGTAACATCTTGACCAATCCAGACCACGTCATATCTGTAACATCTTGACCAACCCAGACCATGTCATATCTGTAACATCTTGACCAGGTTCACCCAACTATCGACCTGTCTCTGAATCTCCTTGACCTGGTGACATGCAAACAACATCATATCAAGACGCACAAAGTGATCAATGTTCCATTCTTTCTCTTCTTTGTCTTCTTTCGTAAACGATTTGACTTGAGATTCCCATGGTTCAAGGACACTGGTTCAAGGACACTGGTTCAATGAGACTGGTTCAATGAGACTGGTTCAAGGACACTATTTCAAGGACACTGGTTCAATTAGACTGGTTCAAGGACACTGGTTCAAGGACACTGGTTCAATGAGACTGGTTCAAGGACACTGGTTCAAGGACACTGGTTCAAGGACACTGGTTCAATGAGACTGGTTCAAGGACACTGGTTCAAGGACACTGGTTCCATGAGACTGGTTCAAGGACACTGGTTCAAGGACACTGGTTCAAGGACACTGGTTCAATGAGACTGGTTCAAAGACACTGGTTCAAGGACACTGGTTCAAGGACACTGGTTCAATGAGACTGGTTCAAGGAAACTGGTTCAAGGAAACTGGTTCAAGGACACTGGTTCAAGGACACTATTTCAAGGACACTGGTTCAATGAGACTGGTTCAAGGACACTGTTTCAAGGACACTGATTCAAGGACACTGTTTCAAGGACACTGTTTCAAGGACACAGGTTCTTTCTATTTCCCTTCTGAAAACACTCGGTCTAAAGATTTATCCACTGGTCAAACATTAATGTTCTGTGGTCAACTAGCGATTGTCAATGGCTGGAGTAGCACATCGATGTTCTATAGAACACTTTAATTTAATTGCCGTAGAGCAAAGTATTTCCCAAATGCCGGGTCACGAAAAAAGCAACAACTCTTGACAAAATAGTTCTGTGTTTGTTTGGGGGGGTGGGGTGGCGGGTATTTGTTGTTTTGATAGTTTGGCGACTGAGTTTCATGTAACTGTAACATGTTTTCCAGGCATGGTTAGGAATGAGAAGACAAATGATCCCACACATTAGGTTGCTGTGTTGGGAAAATGGCCCCACACATTAGGTTGATGAGTTGGGAAAATGACCCCACACATTAGGTTGATGGGTTGGGAAAATGGTCCCACACATTAGGTTTGTGGGTTAGGAACATGGCCCCATACATTAGGTTGATGGGTTGGGAAAATGACCCCACACATTAGGTTGATGTGTTGGGCAAAGGATATGAGAATAATGGTATCATCTTTTTCTTTCAAACTGCATTTCAAGGTAACAAAAAATCAACATCGCACTGCTCATAATTTAGTTATTTAAGAAATTAATGTTTGATATCTTTACATTTATGTAACAGTAAATGATTTTAGATCAAGTTAAATGTATGAGACCTGCAGGCACATTAAAATCTGTTTTATGCTGCATATAGGGCAGAATATGTGATACAATGTTTATTGGTACATATAGGACAGAATATGTGATACAATGTTTATTGGTACATATAGGACAGAATATGTGATACAATGTTTATTGGTACATATAGGACAGAATATGTGATACAATGTTTATTGGTACATATAGGACAGAATATGTGATACAATGTTTATTGGTACATATAGGACAGAATATGTGATACAATGTTTATTGGTACATATAGGACAGAATATGTGATACAATGTTTATTGGTACATATAGGACAGAATATGTGATACAATGTTTATTGGTACATATAGGACAGAATATGTGTTAGATTGTTTAGTGGTACAAATGGGGCAAACTATTTCATACAACTTAGTGTTGCACGTAGTACCCATGTTTTGTTTCTAAATGTGTGCCCCAATGTTTTGTGTCCTAATTATTTGTGTCCTACTGTGTGTCCAAACGTTTTGTGTCCTAATTATTTGTGTCCTACTGTGTGTCCAAATGTTTTGTGTCCTAATTATTTGTGTCCTACTGTGTGTCCAAATGTTTTGTGTTCTAATTATCTGTGTCCTACTTTGTGTCCCAATGTTTTGTGTCCTAATTATTTGTGTCCTACTGTGTGTCCAAAGTTTTGTGTCCTAATTATTTGCGTCCTACTGTGTGTCCAAATGTTTTGTGTCCTAATTATTTGTGTTCTACTGTGTGTCCCAATGTTTTGTGTCCTAATTATGTGTGTCCTACTGTGTCCAAATGTTTTGTGTCCTAATTATTTGTGTCCTACTGTGTGTCCCAATGTCGTGTGTCCTAATTATTTATGTCCTACTGTGTCCAAATGTTTTGTGTCCTAATTATTTGTGTCTTACTTTGTGTCCAAATGTTTTGTGTCCTAATTATTTGTGTCCTACTGTGTGTCCAAATGTGTCCACTCCTTGTATCTACAACTAGTCAAAAGATGTTTACGATGACAAGATAAATTCGATATCAATCAATTAAAGCTTTCTAAGAAAAGAAGTTTCCTGTCTGCGTCGTTTCGATCTGAGTTATCATCCCTTTGTTATCCAAACAGCGAGTTATCGTCCCTTTGTTCTCCTAACAGCCAGTTAGCAAAAAAAACAACTTGTGAGAACGACCTGCTGTAGTGCTTGTTTCGTCTCACATATCACTTGGCCTTGATGGCGGATATTCACACCTAGACATCTATGGGATACGTCCACCATTTGTGTAGAGCGGAGTAGCTTGCCTTTTTTTTTTTTTTTAACCAGTTTGGGTTCATTCTAAAATCACGTTTGTTGTTTCTAACCTCGATTCCAGTAAGACTAGGGCTTAGCAAAATAGACCCAGTATTATATAAACATTGACAAAAAATATATATGCTGCTTTAGTCTAAATTATTTTTTCCGTTCAATCACAATGTCGTCATCCAATATATGTTTACTTAGCAAAACCATGACAACCACAGATGGTATGAAAACGGATATGATATGTACCAATTTTATTGGCAATGTTTTCGTCTATGTGGTTTTACCACTTCCTACCATATTTCGTACCCCTGACTACCGTAGTTCTTACCCATAACTATCATATTTCTTACCCGTGACTATCATAGTTGGTACTCCTGACTACCAAAGTTCTTGCCCCTGACTGCCATAGTTGGTACACCTGACTACCATAGTTGGTACACCTGACTACCATAGTTGGTACACCTGACTACCATAGTTGGTACACCTGACTACCATAGTTGGTACACCTGACTACCATAGTTGGTACACCTGACTACCATAGTTGGTACACCTGACTACCATAGTTGGTACACCTGACTACCATAGTTGGTACACCTGACTACCATAGTTGGTACACCTGACTACCATAGTTGGTACACCTGACTACCATAGTTGGTACACCTGACTACCATAGTTGGTACACCTGACTACCATAGTTGGTACACCTGACTACCATAGTTGGTACACCTGACTACCATAGTTGGTACACCTGACTACCATAGTTGGTACACCTGACTACCATAGTTGGTACACCTGACTACCATAGTTGGTACACCTGACTACCATAGTTGGTACACCTGACTACCATAGTTGGTACACCTGACTACCATAGTTGGTACACCTGACTACCATAGTTGGTACACCTGACTACCATAGTTGGTACACCTGACTACCATAGTTGGTACACCTGACTACCATAGTTGGTACACCTGACTACCATAGTTGGTACACCTGACTACCATAGTTGGTACACCTGACTACCATAGTTGGTACACCTGACTACCATAGTTGGTACACCTGACTACCATAGTTGGTACACCTGACTACCATAGTTGGTACACCTGACTACCATAGTTGGTACACCTGACTACCATAGTTGGTACACCTGACTACCATAGTTGGTACACCTGACTACCATAGTTGGTACACCTGACTACCATAGTTGGTACAC
>CAXITT010000355.1:347290-363068 GCA_964033795.1 Lymnaea stagnalis
TCCATTCAAGTTCTTGTGTCTCTCTCCCACCCCTCCCCACTCCGCCACCTCCATTCAAGTTCTTGTGTCTCTCTCCCACCCCTCCCCACTCCGCCACCTCCATTCAAGTTCTTGTGTCTCTCTCCCACCCCTCCCCACTCCGCCACCTCCATTCAAGTTCTTGTGTCTCTCTCCCACCCCTCCCCACTCCGCCACCTCCATTCAAGTTCTTGTGTCTCTCTCCCACCCCTCCCCACTCCGCCACCTCCATTCAAGTTCTTGTGTCTCTCTCCCACCCCTCCCCACTCCGCCACCTCCATTCAAGTTCTTGTGTCTCTCTCCCACCCCTCCCCACTCCGCCACCTCCATTCAAGTTCTTGTGTCTCTCTCCCACCCCTCCCCACTCCGCCACCTCCATTCAAGTTCTTGTGTCTCTCTCCCACCCCTCCCCACTCCGCCACCTCCATTCAAGTTCTTGTGTCTCTCTCCCACCCCTCCCCACTCCGCCACCTCCATTCAAGTTCTTGTGTCTCTCTCCCACCCCTCCCCACTCCGCCACCTCCATTCAAGTTCTTGTGTCTCTCTCCCACCCCTCCCCACTCCGCCACCTCCATTCAAGTTCTTGTGTCTCTCTCCCACCCCTCCCCACTCCGCCACCTCCATTCAAGTTCTTGTGTCTCTCTCCCACCCCTCCCCACTCCGCCACCTCCATTCAAGTTCTTGTGTCTCTCTCCCACCCCTCCCCACTCCGCCACCTCCATTCAAGTTCTTGTGTCTCTCTCCCACCCCTCCCCACTCCGCCACCTCCATTCAAGTTCTTGTGTCTCTCTCCCACCCCTCCCCACTCCGCCACATCCATTCAAGTTCTTGTGTCTCTCTCCCACCCCTCCCCACTCCGCCACCTCCATTCAAGTTCTTGTGTCTCTCTCCCACCCCTCCCCACTCCGCCACCTCCATTCAAGTTCTTGTGTCTCTCTCCCACCCCTCCCCACTCCGCCACCTCCATTAGCCTCCCCACACGTTATTTACAACCCATTCATATGATGTTGAAGATAATATTTTGTTTCTTCGATAAAATAAGATATTGCACGCGGTGTTGTGCATAATGGGCTGTGCACAGGGCCGATTCCAGAAAGACCTAGAAAACGGCCCAAATGAAATGGTAGAGTGTCTTGCCTGTGGTCTTGGATCAGGTTTGTATTGTCCACTAGGTCAGCCTGGACAGGAGCACATGAAACCTTGATATATTGTCCACTCGGTGAGCCTGGACAGGAGCACATGAAACCTTGATATATTGTCCACTCGGTGAGCCTGGACAGGAGCACATGAAACCTTGGGATATTGTCCATTCGGTGAGCCTGGACAGGAGCACATTAAACCTTGGGATAGTGTCCACTCGGTGAGCCTGGACATCAGCACATTAAACCTTTGCCAAAAAGTCTGAACAAATACGATGACAAGTGTTTTATAGACAGAAAGAAACATGAAATAGCCATAAAATAGCTGTGAAATAGCTGTGAAATGTCCCGAAAAATCATGTCCCGCGTCGGAGCTACCAAAACTTAAACTACACCACAGAGCTTTTGGAAAAAAAACGCACCAGACGCTCTGTTCCAGTGGCACTCTATTCTGGTGGCACTCTATTCTGGTGGCACTCTGTTCTGTTTAAAGATCTTTCTGATAAAGACATTCCGCAGCATGTTTGCACAGTCCTTAAAGTACATTGTGGGACCTATATTACAGACTACAACGATTCACTTGATAAGTCAGTGCACAAGGTGGTGGTGACTTGAAGGAAACAAAGTGTGGGCGTCCGTCTTACTAGTCGTTATGAGGGAGTAAACAGGTGATAGATAAGGGGGCAACATTCTTGGTGGGGGGTAATTCTTTGGGGGCAACTTTCTTGGGCGGCACCATTCTTGGGATGCAACGGGTGCAACATTCTTGGGGGAAACATTCTAGGGGTGCAAAATACTTGGGGTCCAACATTCTTGGGGGAAACATTCTAGGGGTGCAAAATACTTGGGATCCAACATTCTTGGGGGAAACATTCTAGGGGTGCAAAATACTTGGGGTCCAACATTCTTGGGGGAAACATTCTAGGGGTGCAAAATACTTGGGGTGCAACATTCTTAGGGGGGGGGGCAGCATTCTTGGGGGCACAATTATTCTCGTGGTAGCATTCTTGAGGCAGTATGCTAGTGGCACCATCGCGTGCTAGCATTCTTGGAGCAGCATCCGCGTGGTAGCATTTTTGTGGTAGCATTTTTGGGGGCACTAACTTTGGGTAAACATTCTTACGGCAGCATTTTTCAGGGCGGGAAAGGGGGGGGGGGTGCAGTTGGAGCCGAGTTCTTGTGGGAGTATTCTTGGGTAAGCATACCACAGTCGGAGCAATGTCCCAGAAATGCCCAAGAGTGCACCACTGTAAACTATGACATCAGCCACTTCTGTCAGTTATGTCATCACCTTTTTGACACTTACCATCGCCACCACTGTCAATGACAGGGTAGTTGTGTCAATTATTGAATGAAAATGTCCTAAAAGTACCTCCAACGTATTGAAGTCAGTTTGCAACTAGGATGCACCAGAGGTCAAGGTCGGGGAGTCCACCAAGGTTCTGACTCCCGACACCTGGTTTCACGTGACATGGGTAACAATTCATTGATCCGTGAAACTTGGCCTGCAGGTTCCGATGCCTACCTTTTAATTCTTTTAAGTAGCCGAGAGTTTCCTGGGTGTTTGCAAACTTATGTCACCCCCACCAGAGCATCCGAGGGCGTTTAATTTCTCTCCACCCCAGTAGAAGAGCTTACAAAAAATTCTCCAAGCCGCCGTCAGGAAGTTTGAATTTCAATTTTGTGGCGTATTTAGTATTTAGCGTTTAGTATTTAGCGTTTAATATTTAGCGTTTAGTATTTAGTGTTTAGTATTTAGCGTTTAGTATTAAGTGTTTAGCGTTTAGTATTTAGCGTTTAATATTAAGCGTTTAGTATTTAGTGTTTAGCGTTTAGTATTTAGCGTTTAGCATTTAGTGTTTAGCGTTTATTTAGTATTTAGCGTTTAGTATTTAGCGTTTAGTATTTAGTGTTTAGCGTTTAGTATTTAGCGTTTAGTATTTAGTGTTTAGCGTTTATTTAGTATTTAGCGTTTAGTATTTAGCGTTTATTTAGTATTTAGCGTTTAGTATTTAGCGTTTATTTAGTATTTAGCATTTAATATTTAGCGTTTAGTATTTAGCGTTTAGTATTTAGTGTTTAGTATTTAGTGTTTAGTGTTTAGTATTTAGCGTTTAGTATTAAGTGATTAGCGTTTAATATATAGTGTTTAGTATTTAGTGTTTAGTATTAATTGTTTAGTGTTTAGTATTTAGTATTTAGTGTTTAGTATTTAGCGTTTAGTATTAAGTGTTAGCGTTTAGTATTTAGTGTTTAGTGTTTAGCGTTTAGTATTTAGTGTTTAGTATTTAATGCTTAGTTTTCAGTGTTTAGTATTTGGTGTTTAGTATTTAGTGTTTAGTATTTTGTATTTAGTATTTAGCGTTTAGTGTTTTGTGTTTACCCCTCAAACAATTTAACAGTGTAAGATAAAATATACTATGAATGATATGTATTTTTAAAAAATGCCGATAATTCAAATGCATTTAGCTGAGACGTGCGTCACAATTTGGGAAACACTGCATCAGCTGCAGCTGATTTTATCCTATGGATGCAGATCGAATGTACACATTTGTATAAGCGTCTCACCAACTTCCAGGCAATGTACATAATTGTGTAAGCGTCTCACTAACCGCCAGGCAATGTACATAGTTGTGTAAGGGTCTCACTAACGTCCAGGGATTTGAGTCCCGTTTGTTTAGATACACCAAAACCATGCATGTGTGAGTACTGCAAATAGACCACTATGATAAAGGTTTAGATTTTGCTGTGAAGAAATGTGAGGCTATAAGCATTCCTTTCTGAGAACCCCTGTAAAAAAAAAAATAGGAGGGGGGGTGGGGCTTCGCGTGAAACAACTCCTGTGAAAATGACGTCAGAAGCCACAACCTTTGGGGTCACGAGATCTGAGACCCTGTTGAAATACTGGGCTGGCTTTTTGTGTGGTTTTTTTTATGTTTGTGATTGTCTGTACCGGTGTACGGTTGGTTCCATCACCCCCGTGGCCGGATAGCTTAGCGCGTGAGAAGTTGCAGCAATAGGAAATAAGTCGAACACTAACGTGTAGCCAGTGTAGGAAGCTACCTAGCCAGTGTGGCCCACTCTATGGAGAGTGGTGGCTTATTTTCTTAGATGTGACTGAGTGTTAAGATGTAACTAAGATCATTTAGTTGTGGATTCGATATGTAAATGTGCATTCCAGTCTCAGGATTTTTTTTACCCCATTATCTACGAAGTGGAATTGGAAATGTTGTTTCTGATGTTTATTCAGTTTGTATATTAATAATTTATTTTATATATATATATTTATGTTTTATAAACTAAGTTCCGGATGTGCATAAGTAGCTTCTATGAATTGGATTCCACTTTTGTCCACAAACTTGAGGCGATCTTTTGCAGGGATTACCTCGTTACATAAGTTATGATGGTCAGATTTATTTTTAACTTGTAAACATGACCTACATGAGTTGGTCTCTTGTAAAAGTGTGGGTGGTGGCGGCAATAGGAGTGATCTGGCTGGCACTCACCCCTATTAAAAACAATACTACCCGTAGGAGGCTGGTTGTGATTAACTCTGTTTGAACATGACCTGCTTTAAACATCGTGAGGCCTTCAAAGTCTGTGTCCATCTGGCACGTCCTAGTAGGTCACTGGAATGTAACATGGGAACATATTGGATGGCAGGGACCATCTGACATGACCAGTTTAGGTCACTGGAATGTAACATGGCAACGTACTGGACATCAATATCCAAATGACCTGTCCAGCTGACCTGTCCAAATGACCTGTCCAACTGACCTGTCCCACTGACCTGTCCCACTGACCTGTCCAAATGACCTGTACAAAACACCTGTCCAAATGACTTGTCCAATTGACCTGTCCAACTAACCTTTTCAAATGACCTGTCCAAATGACCTGTCCAAATGACCTGTCCCACTGACCTGTCCCACTGACATGTCCAACTGACCTGTCCCACTGACTTGTCCAACTAACCTTTTCAAATGACCTGTCCAAATGACCTGTCCAAATGACCTGTCCCACTGACCTGTCCAACTGACCTGTCCAAATGACCTGTACAAAACACCTGTCCAAATGACCTGTCCAAATGACCTGTCCAAATGACCTGTACAAAACACCTGTCCAAATGAACTGTCCAAAAATGACCTGTCCAAAAATGACCTGTCCAAATGAGCTGACTTAGCCATTAGGATGTAAAAAGGACAAACAAGAATGACTTTCATATTCAGCATACGGGATCCACTCCTGTTTTACCCCCAACGGGAACACCAAGTGAGAACCCCTGTGTGTGGTGTGTTATCAGCCCTGCTTGTCAGTAGGTACCAACGTAACTACTTTATTAAATACCCCCCCCCCAACCCAGCTGGGTCCAGATAACAATGTTCTATAATCCACACCTTCTGTATCACTGGTGCTACAGAGACCAGAACAGGGCTGTTTGCCATGGGTTACCAGAAGCACAGGGTCGCAAGGAGACCACCAGTGACTCGGAATGTAATACATAGATTCGACATTGATTTCTGATCGATGCATTGTAGGATTTGTTTCCTTGGTGTAAGCTGAAAGTCAAACAATAGTTGATGCAGTGTCACGTGTAAGCTGAAAGTCAAACAATAGTTGATGCAGCTGAGGGTTTTTAGTGTGCTTGGCTTTTGAGGTTTCTAGAATGAATCGCTGCCCAGGTTTGTTATCTCGTTATGGACCATACCTTTTTGGTGTGAAATTAACATAAACTTTGCGTACAAAAATATAAAAACTTGCAATGGCGTGGAGTGTATGTACACATACGGGCACTTTTAGACAGCTTGCAATGTCTAAAGGACGTGCTACATTTACTGCGTACACGTTACACATGAGTTGTTGTGGCTTACTCTGGACTGGACTCGTACATTTGCTCATCTCGATTTTATGTAACATTTCGAATCTCTATAGCAGGGGTCGGGAACCTATGGCTCGCGAGCCAGGTGTGGCTCTATTGATGGCTGCATCTGGCTCGCAGACAAATGTTCGATTATTAAAAAAAAGTCGCATTAATGGTAAGAAATACTCATTATTGATTAGCAACAGCATAGCAACGTTATTAAAAAAGAATTCAGAGACATAATTATTGCATTTTTAGTGTTAAATTAAAACCAAATGCACACACTTTCTTGGATTTTTAATTTTAAACATAATGTATGGCTCTCACAGAATCACTTTTGAAAATAGGTGGTGTCCATGGTTCTCACAGAATCACTTTTGAAAATATGTGGAGTACATGGCTCTCACAGAATCACTTTTGAAAATATGTGGAGTCCATGGCTCTCACAGAATCACTTTTGAAAATATGTGGTGTCCATGGCTCTCACAGAATCACTTTTGAAAATATGTGGTGTCCATGGCTCTCACAGAATCACTTTTGAAAATATGTGGTGTCCATGGCTCTCACAGAATCACTTTTGAAAATATGTGGTGTCCATGGCTCTCTCAGACAAAAAGGTTCCCGACCCCTGCTCTATAGTTGCGTAACATTTATGGTATCGATATCGAGGGATAGTCACCACATCATCATGTCTTAATGTCGGCTACTATATCAATGTGTTTGCCTTATGGACATATAACTATATATCAAGTTGTAGACCTTTATGTAAGAAAAAAATATATCTAAAGAGACATGAGCCCTGTGTAAGAGGCGGAAGTAAGGACCTGAAGTCAGAAGGCTGGAGTAAGAGATGGGGTAGGAGTATGAAGTAAGGGGATGAACTAAGAGCCAGGGGTAACTGACGCTGCTGAATGGGATAAGCAACGGACTTCAAGTCATCCTTACATGCATTGCAATAACAAGCGTAGTCATTACCACAAGCGTAGTCATTACCACAAGCGTAGTCATTACCACAAACGTAGTCATTACCACAAACGTAGTCATTACCACAAGCGTAGTCATTACCACAAACCTAGTCATTACCACAAGCGTAGTCATTACCACAAGCGTAGTCATTACCACAAACCTAGTCATTACCACAAGCGTAGTCATTACCACAAACGTAGTCATTACCACAAGCGTAGTCATTACCACAAACCTAGTCATTACCACAAGCGTAGTCATTACCACAAGCGTAGTCATTACCACAAACCTAGTCATTACCACAAGCGTAGTCATTACCACAAACGTAGTCATTACCACAAGCGTAGTCATTACCACAAACCTAGTCATTACCACAAGCGTAGTCATTACCACAAGCGTAGTCATTACCACAAACCTAGTCATTACCACAAGCGTAGTCATTACCACAAACGTAGTCATTACCACAAGCGTAGTCATTACCACAAACCTAGTCATTACCACAAGCGTAGTCATTACCACAAACGTAGTCATTACCACAAGCGTAGTCTCTCTGTCTCTCTTCTCTCTCTTTGTCTCTCGCTCTGCTGTCTCTCTCTCTCTCTTTCTCTCTCTCCGCCTCTCTGCTCTCTCTCTCTCTCTCTCTCTCTCTCTCTGTCTCTCTTTCTTTCTATCTCTCTCTGTCGCTCTCTCTGTCTCTCTCCCTCTCTTACTCTACGTTGATAATTAACTCAAAGTTTGCTGCTGCTGTCTGAGCTAAGCAGAAACAGCAGTAACAGTGGTAATTGCAGTGACAGCATTAAAGTGAACCCATCAAATGTGTCCTTCATGAATAAACTCAGGTGTATTAACTGAAGTCTTGGCCCTCCTGACTTGAGTTTAACACAGAGACCACATCCCGTCACTGCACAAACACACCCACCCCCCACCCCGACCCGTACCTCACCGCCCCCCACCCCGACCCGTACCTCACCGCCAGTGTTGTGGTTTGACCCGTAACGCCCCGGTGCCGTAACAAGGTTACACACGGCGATTCAGGTGAGACGACGAGAGAGCCGAGAGTGATCCAAGGATAACATTCGCCGCCAACGTCGGTATGTCATTTGTGCTCTGGAAATCTTTGTTCACTTCTCATTAACATGAGTTTCATTAGTAATGAACAGCCCGCGTCTGCCCAGCACGTCCTATGCGTACACGGGTCGGTGGATTGAAATGTACATTAAATTAACTTATTAACTACACGTGGCTCTAGTGCGGTATAAACTTGTTCTAAAGTCTAAACAACAGCTACTGTTTGGTGGCCCGCCCTTCTAATCAATTAAAAGGCTGGTCTGACCTGCCGAGGACATCCAGTTACTTCTGTGGGTCGGGTGGCATTTTCATGTGTTCACATTTCCAGTGGAGATAAACATCTGTAGACATACTTTTATTGATTACCTTGGAATTTTTGTTGGTTGATTAAGTTGGTGTTTAAGAGCCGGTAATGGTGCGATCTAGCGACAAATGTCGTGCGATCTAGCGACAAATGTGGTGCGATCTAGCGACAAATGTCGTGCGATCTAGCGACAAATGTGGTGCGATCTAGCGACACATGTGGTGCGATCTAGCGACAAATGTGGTGCGATCTAGCGTCAAATGTGGTGCGATCTAGCGACAAATGTGGTGCGATCTAGCGCGAAATGTGGTGCGATCTAGCGGCAAATGTGGTGCGATCTAGCGGCAAATGTGGTGCGATCTAGCGGGAAATGTGGTGCGATCTAGCGGCAAATGCGGTGCGATCTAGCGACAAATGGGGTGCGATCTAGCGGCAAATGTGACGAAATGTGGTGCGATCTAGCGTCAAATGTGGTGCGATCTAGCGGGAAATGTGGTGCGATCTAGCGGGAAATGTGGTGCGATCTAGCGTCAAATGTGGTGCGATCTAGCGACAAATGTGGTGCGATCTAGCGACAAATGTGGTGCGATCTAGCGACAAATGTGGTGCGATCTATCGGGAAATGTGGTGCGATCTAGCGACAAATGTGGTGCGATCTTGTGACAAATCTGGTGCGATCTATCGGGAAATGTGGTGCGATCTATCGGGAAATGTGGTGCGATCTAGCGTCGAATGGGGTGCGATCTAGCAACAAATGGGGTGCGATCTAGCGGGAAGTGTGGTGCGATCTAGCGGGAAGTGTGGTGCGATCTAGCGACGAATGGGGTGCGATCTAGCGACAAATGTGGCGCGATCTAGCGGGAAGTGTGGCGCGAGCTTACTTTAGAAAGTTAAACATTCCATCCATGAAAGAAGCTCTAAAATCTGCTGTACGAAGTTCCACAACTGCGATCATTCAGTGCGCGCGTGGCTGAGCAATGTCATGTTTGGATCTGTGTGCAGCCATGCATGACAGTGACAGCAACGAAACTAATCTGAAATGTCATAGAATATCCCCCCCCACCCCCCACCCCCCCAAAAAAAAAATAAAAAAAATTGAAATCATCTCAACAAGTTTGATATAAATTGCGCAGATTATATAATACGTTAAGCCAACCTTCTCACTGTCGGTAGTCTCTGAATATTAACCATGTTTTAAAACATTTTGTGACGTAGTTCAAGCCGACATCTCTGTTGGTTCCGCTTGACCTATTTTCCGTAAAAATTTCTGTGGCAGAAAGGTGGAAAAAAAAAATATTGAACGATTCTGCTTCCTGTTTATCTTCTCAATATTTTTCTAAAGGATTCGGTTTTATGGATGATGTATTATGGATTATTTAATCTGTGGATATCTAACGTATATGGATTAAAACTCATGGAGATTTCAGTGCCTTTGGATTAACTTCCTTTGTTGTGGAGCAAACTGTGAACTATGATTTTTCTTGTGGATTAACTATTTCCTGGATTACAATTTCAAATTCAGTTAGGTGGATTAACCCAGATTAAGACAATGAGCCGCCTGAGCTTACCTGTAAACGCCAACTCCGTCAAATCCGCCCCTAACAGCCCCTTACTGCGTAAGTCGGAGAACGCCTTTTTCCAGAAATCTGAACACCATGGCTCATTTTTCCAAAAGTCGGATGACAAAAAATCCGATTCGGGTAAAAATTCCAAGAAATTGGATATTCACATTTCCAAGAAATCGGGCTCCAAGAAGCTTGACTCGTCCACGCAGAGCCTCTCCCCAGACGCTAACGAGGCGCTGAAGACGTTTCTTGAGCCCGAGGGCCCGGGGCTGAAGAAATCCTGGTCAACGGGAAATGGCTTGAACAAACTAATCAACAAAATCATCACGCCCCAGGTATATTGTTCATAGCGTATCATTTGTATAATATTCATATCATCATATAGTTCAGAGCTCATAACGTCAGACAGTTTAGTGTTCAGATGTTTGTGTTTTCATGTGTTTAACCATTTGAACATGTTTTTTTTATAATGACGTATATCGGAATTAATACAAGATAGCTTAGACCTGCATCGCTAAAAAGTGTAAATTCTATCAAAATACTGCTACACGACTAATTGTTACTGTTAGCCAAGAATAAGTTGTTTCAATGCTGCTACACGTCAAATTGCTACTGTTAGCCGTGTCAATAATAATTCATTAATTCTATTTAGGTCAGCAACATATCGTTATCGCCTTATAACTATTTATTTTTCATGTTTTTTCCGATCTCACAAACAGAAATAACAACAAACTTAAGCATACTGAAGCTAGCCACCAAGTCCTTCACGTTTACATCGCATCCCTGCTCAAGTCAAATTGTATCTGCAATGACCCTGTCACCCAGGGGTTCTCAACTGTTTTGAAACGCCGCAGTCTTTCTTGATTTCAAAACACATTTCCCGTATCACCATCACGATTTCAAAACACATTTTCGGCACCCCCAACGAAAAAAATTCTAATGAAAATGCAAAAAGAAAAGGCCCTAATGGCTGGGTCTTTCCGCACCCCTGACACTGCCCCCCCCCTCCCCCCTCTTCCCGCACCCCTGACACTGCCCTCTCCCTCCCCCCGAACACCTCAAGGGGTGCTGATACCCCTGATTAAGAACCCTTGCTTTACTGTGTTGTGAGATTGAACCACGCGCTCCTTCATTCATTTAACGTCGTTAGGAATAGAAAGGAACTCTTGCCTACTTCAAGTGTGTGTTTGATTAAGGTGTAGGCCGAATCAATAGTAAGCAAGCCGTTAGTTCACAGATCAAATTGAGGGACAGAAGCTATAGGAGAGGGTCTTTGATGGTTCAACTCACAGATCAAATTGGGTTGGCAAGGGGAGGGCGGGGTGGGGGGTATAGATAAAGGAGAGTGACTTTGATGTTTGAACTCCCAGTTATTGGATGACTCGAACTGACTACCCGCACACCTGGGGTCAAAGTTACGGCCAAGCACACGTTGTAATGACTCATGCAGTGATGGTCACGCCAGGTCGGTTAATTAGTTTAACCACGGTTGTGGCAGTGAATAGGATGTTGTCAATGCAACAGAGCAATGCGTGTAGTGATGCATTGAACTTCTTGTGTACTCCATGCAGCTGGGCCAGTTACTCCTCGCTCTTAGTTCATTCCCTTTGCTCCACCATCTTACTCCACCGTCTTACTCCACCGCGTTGCTTCATTGTCCTGCTCCACCGTCTCACTCCACCGTCATACTTCATCGTCTTACTTAATTGTCCTAATCCACCGTCTTACTCCACCATCTTACTCCACAGTCCTCCAAAACCATCATATTCCATCGTCTTACTTAAGCCCTCTCATTACTCCAGCTCTATATCCATGAGGTGTGCATACTGCCTATATCCATGAGACCGGCCATGCCAGGTGTGCATATCTATATCCATGAGTCCGGCCTGCCAGCTTTGCACACTGTCTATATCCATGAGACCGGCCTGCCATGTGTGCACACTGTCTATATCCATGAGACCGGCAATACCAGCTGTGCATACTGTCTATATCCATGAGTCCGGCCTGCCAGTTATGCATACTGTCTATATCCATGAGACCGTCACGCCAGGTGTGCACACTGTCTATATCCATGAGACCGGCTTGCCAGATGTGCATACAGTCTATGTCCATGAGACCGGCCTGCCAGATGTGCATACTGTCTATATCCATTAGACTGGCCATGCCAGGTGTGCATACTGTCTATATCCATTAGACTGGCCATGCCAGATGTGCATACTGTCTATATCCATGGGACCGGCCATGCCAGGTGTGCATACTGTCTATATCCATGAGACCGGCCAAACCAGGTGTGCATACTGTCTATATCCATGAGACGGGGTTAAGTATCTTTAGGCAAAGTTCCCAACTGTCCTTAAAAGTGCAATGGGAAGCAGGTTTCCCAATTTTTGTAAGTATTTTTTTTCCTTAAAATTATTTGGACATTTTTTTTTTTTTAGAAAAATTGGTCAAGTACACCCCCTCACCCCCTACCCGTTTATTTTTCAACCACGGAAAACAAAACCCAATGATCCCGAAATTGTGTGACAGAAACCCTAGTGACAACGCATGGGCACCCTGGGCCCCAAATGTTTTTCCGTTCTTTATGGGGTGAGAGAGGAGGGGTATAGGGGTCTCCGTACATAACTTTTCCCAGGACTTCCGATGATGTTAAGTCGGCCCTGTCTGGCGTGCCGTACACAGGACCTCCGATGATGTTAGGTCGGCCCTGTCTGGCGTGCCGTACACAGGACCTCCGATGATGTTAGGTCGGCCCTGTCTGGCGTGCCGTACACAGGACCTCCGATGATGTTAGGTCGGCCCTGTCTGGCGTGCCGTACACAGGACCTCCGATGATGTTAGGTCGGCCCTGTCTGGCGTGCCTTACACGTACCTAACGCTGTTTCTCCGTTTTTTTTATAATTACATCTTGATCCTTTTCCCAAGTGTCTCGCTGTGTTTATTCTTTCCCCTTGTACTATATTCCCCATTATTTCATTCGTAATCATTTTTATTTCTACAACCACAAAGTAGCACACAACGTATGGCAACAACCACACTATGTTGACATCAAACGCCAACAAATAAACTCTCTAAACTCGATTTCCTAAAAAAATTTAAAAAAAAAACTTTTTTTTTTCCATCAGAACACGAGCCGAATCACCCCATTAAAAAAAGCTTCCTCAGCCTCCGTCAATATAGCCGGCTAAATATAGCTCAGGTTTTGTTCACGGGCTTGCCCGTGTGAGTATTGTTTCCAATTCATTGACCAAGCGGAACTCAGTCGTGTCAACATTGAACTCATTGACGGGGTCCCTATGAACAGTTCCTGACGGCTAGGCAGACGGCACTGTTTTCATTGTGCGTGCGCAGAGGACGATGTAATGGTGCCATCAGTGCACCACTTTCTGGTACCATCAGTGCATCCTTTGCTGGTGCCATCAGTGAAGAGTTACTAATGCCATTAGAACACCACATACTGGTGCCATCAGTGCACCATTTAATAATAATAATAATAATAAAGTTCATTTCAAAAACACGCTTCATCCCCAAAGGCTCGAAGCGCGGTACAAAGTCAACAAAAACAAATCTATAATTTACCACATTTAAAACAAACGCAACACTACAAAAACTAATTACAAGCAAACAATGTCAAAGTCTTTCTAGCCATTTCAACCCCAAGCAACACAGCCATTATGCATTAACTGGAAAATAAGGTAGACAATCATCCCAGAAGGTGTTTGCGAAATAGATTTGTCTTTAAATCGGTTTTAAAGGACTCCAGTGTCTGGTTGTTTCTGAGATCGACAGGAAGGGCGTTCCAAATTGTTGGACCAGCAAATGCGAAAGTGCGCTTTCCGTAAGTCTCAAGGCAAACACGTAGTTGTTTCTGAGATCGACAGGAAGGGCGTTCCAAATTGTTGGACCAGCAAATGCGAAAGTGCGCTTTCCGTAAGTCTCAAGGCAAACACGTGGTGTCGAGAGTTTGCCACTATCGGATGAGCGGAGCTCTTTAGTGGATACATAAGGCGTCAGCAGCTCTTTCAGATAGGACGGCGCCAGGTCATGTAAGCAGCGGTAGCACAAAGTTGCAGTTTTGTACTCTATGCGAGCACGCACCGGCAGCCAATGCAACGCTCTCAGAAGTGTTTTTGCATGGTCGAACTTGCGTCTGCGGAGAACAATGCGAGCCGCATTATTCTGTGCTATTTGAATTTTATCCAGGAGCGTAGCTGGAAGACCCACCATGAGAGCGTTGCAATAGTCAATGCGTGATAGCACAATTGCAGACATCAGCCTCTTTGTTGCATCAATTGTTAGGAAGGGCCTGATGTGACTAATCCTGCACAGCTCCAGAAAAATCGCCCTCCATAGCATGTTAATATGACTTTCAAAATTTAGTCTTCTATCTAGGTAGACACCCAGGTACCGCACTGTCTGAGCTAACTCAATACGCACACCTGAGAGAGTAATTGATGTCGTGTTATTTGCAGATTTTTTCCTCTGAGCGGTCGCGATGGGGAGCACCTCAGTCTTATCATTGTTCAATTTGAGCTTGTTTATGGTCATCCAGTGCTTAACTGACTCCACTGTCTTCTGTGTCATACTGAGCAGTTGAGGGAACTGAGAGGGGATCACGGATTGATGGAGTTGGGTGTCGTCCGCCAACATGTGGTATTGCATGTCATACTGCTTGATCTCTGCATCCAGGGGCTGAATGTACATCGTGAAAAGCACCGGGCCTAGGACCGAGCCCTGGGGTACTCCGAATTCGATATTATATTTCTTCGAGGTCAAGCCGTTTGAAATAACTGACTAGACCCGATTTGTCATATACAAGTGAAACCATCTCAGGACGGTATCAGTGAGACCAAACATTTGTTGCAGACGCTGGAGCAGTATGCCATGGTCGAGCGTATCGAAAGCTGCCGATAAATCGAATAAAGACAAAATCGATACTTGGCCCTCATCACAAGACGACAGAAGGTCGTTTACGAAGTCCAACAGGGCTGTCTCAGTAGAGTGATGCGCCCTGTATGCTGACTGGAATGGTTCAAACAAGTCAAACTGAGTGAGGTGATCCAGGAGTTGGCGGAGAACGACTTTTTCTAAGATTTTAGAAATAAATGGTAGATTTGAGATGGGGCGATAATTTTCCATCACATTTGGGTCAAGATTTGTTTTCTTTAGCAGTGGAGTTACAACCACGTCTTTAAAAGAGGATGGAACAATACCAGTAGCTAAAGACTGATTTATGAAAGAAGTGATGATGGGGACTATTTCATCCAGACAGTCATACAAGAGCCCTGCTGGAAGAGGGTCAAGCGAACATGACTTTCTTGGAGTATCAGCGAGGATTTTCCTCAAATTCGATTAACTGACCTCAACAAATTCACCCATAGAAGAGCCGTTGAAGAGTGAGAATTCTGGAGCAGTATCGATGCAACTGTCAAGTTTCGCCCTGATCCTCTCAACTTTTGTAATAAAGTAGTCATTTAGAGCGTCTGGCAGCTCTTCTACAGCAATGTTATTTGGCAGAGATGTAGCCTTGTTTTTACCGGTCAGCTGACCCACAATGCGAAACAAGTCCTTGCTTGAGCTGCTGTCTTTAATCTGATGACTAACATGCTCAGTCCTAGCTGCAAGGACCAACTTTTTGGTTCGCTCCCTTTGGTCAACAAAGATTTGTCGGTGCATGGTGCCATCAGTGCACCATTTTACTGGTACCATCAATTCACCATTTTTACTGATGCCAACAGCGCAGAGCTACTAATGCCACCAGAACACCAGTTTTACTGATGCCAACAGCGCAGAGCTACTAATGCCACCAGAACACCAGTTTTACTGATGCCAACAGCGCAGAGCTACTAATGCCACCAGAACA
>CAXITT010000355.1:364365-381772 GCA_964033795.1 Lymnaea stagnalis
GTACATTGGTTAAATTGACAAGTACATTGGTTAAATTGACAAGTACATTGGTTAAATTGACAAGTACATTGGTTAAATTGACAAGTACACTGGTTAAATTGACAAGTACACTGGTTAAATTGACAAGTACACTGGTTAAATTGACAAGTACACTGGTTAAATTGACAAGTACATTGGTTAAATTGACAAGTACACTGGTTAAATTGACAAGTACACTGGTTAAATTGACAAGTACATTGGTTAAATTGACAAGTACATTGGTTAAATTGACAAGTACATTGGTTAAATTGACAAGTACATTGGTTAAATTGACAAGTACATTGGTTAAATTGACAAGTACATTGGTTAAATTGACAAGTACACTGGTTAAATTGACAAGTACATTTTGTAAAATTAACGAATTTCTTAGAGCCGGATCTAGAAATACTAAGGCATTCGCCATCTTATAAAAGTATGTCACTCTACTTCCGTTTTCGATATGATAAAAATATAGTTTTCCCATACTTTGCTTTTGATATCAATGTAAAGTTCGTTTAGTTTAGAGATGAATTCTGGCTTCCTTGTTTGAAATTTGCAAGTTTCGACTTATTATTGTTATTGGACTTGATTCGGTTTTATCGGAGTTGCTAGAAAGGTTATAGATTACTGGGGTGGGGGGGAGGGGGGGGGCTGGGTCAGTGGAAATGTTATAACAGCATTTTAAGTGTAGGGTGATGGGTAAAAAAATGTCATGTTCTCAGTGTTAAGTAATGTGTACACGACCCGTGAACATCTCAGACGAATTTAGAACAGAGAAAGTCTTGTGTCTCAGCCAAGTTTAGAACATGAGAAAGTCTTGTGTCTCAGCCAAGTTTAAAACATGAGAAAGTCTTGTGGCTCAGCCAAGTTTAGAACATGAGAAAGTGTTGTGTCTCAGCCAAGTTTAGAACATGAGAAAGTCTTGTGTCTCAGCCAAGTTTAGAACATGAGAAAGTCTTGTGTCTCAGCCAAGTTTAGAACATGAGAAAGTCTTGTGTCTCAGCCAAGTTTAAAACATGAGAAAGTCTTGTGTCTCAGCCAAGTTTAGAACATGAGAAAGTCTTGTGTCTCAGCCAAGTTTAAAACATGAGAAAGTCTTGTGTCTCAGCCAAGTTTAGAACATGAGAAAGTCTTGTGGCTCAGCCAAGTTTAAAACATGAGAAAGTCTTGTGTCTCAGCCAAGTTTAGAACATGAGAAAGTCTTGTGGTTTTAAGTTTCGAATGTCATTGTTGTTTTTTTTTACTTATTTGACATTCTGAAAATGTCATTTGGCTTGATAAGGCTGAAAATCTTGCATTGTTTTAGTTAAACTTTAATAAATGACTGGTTAGTCTTAGGCTGCCATAAAGCTTTGCAGTAGAATTAAAAGATTTTAAAAATAAATTGTGTAAATCTAGCAGCTTTAACTATGATGTTAAGTCAAGACCCAGGCCTCGTTAACCTCACCACCTGGAGCACTTTGTTCAACCGTTTGAATTTCTATTCCAGGTGTACAAGGTGATCGTCAACTGTGAGGGCAGGTCGTGGTTCATCTTCAGACGGTACAATGAGTTCCACTCGCTCTACGAGAAGGTCAGTATGAAGTAGCTTAATTTTCTTTTTAAAGTCCTTGATTCCATAAATGTTTTCCACCACAACCACCGCACCCAAAACCACTTCCCCCACAGTCCCTGCCCCCACAACCACCGCTCGCACAATCCCCACCCCCCACAACCCCTGTCCACACTCACCTTCGCACACACACAAACACACTGACACACACTCCCTATTAGAATGTTGCTACAAGCACGTTTTGATTCGATCGCGCGTCCTAAAGTTAGTGTTGGTACCGCAGATTAGTCAAATTAGCAAATCCCTGACACGACATACTTCCAGGGGTCGCGACCCACAGGTTGACAACCCCTGGTCTACGTGGTCATACAACGATCATTCCAGAACAGAACATTATGTTACGGCACAGTTTGCAAATGCTGTCGTTCTCAGAAGGTGCAAATCCCTACACCGAAAATGACCATAAAACACAAATTAAGGAATCACCAGACACGGATACGGTAAGGCGTGGTATGCACCACGGACACATGGGGCACATCGGACACATGGGGGACATCGGACACATGGGGGACATCGGACACACGGAACACATCGGACACACGGGGCACATCGGACACACGGGACACATCGGACACATGGGGGACATCGGACACACGGGATACATCAAACACATGTGGGACATCGGACACACGGGACACATCGGACACATGGGGGACATCGGACACATGGGGGACATCGGACACACGGGACACATCGGACACATGGGGCACATCGGACACATGGGGGACATCGGACATATGGATGACAGCGGACACACGGGGGACATCGGACACATGGGGGACATCGGACACACGGGACACATCGGACACACGGGGCACATCGGACACATGGGAAACATGGGACACATCGGACATATTGATTTTACGCAAGGCCTTACTTCAGTCGTTGGTATCATTTCGTTAGGAGAGCCTTATCACCGAGGACATATGTCACAATTCTGAAATGTCTTTTTGTCATTCTCCGTGATGTCTCTGACTACAATCATTTTAACCATTTGAATTGTTTCTAATACAAAATAAGTTTTTAAATATACATTTTTTATGACTTAATTAAGGAAGAGCATTTCTGGAGAGACAAAATTCGAGCCCCTTCAAAGCAAAAACAAATTATATCGTTTGTTTACCAACTACAGTTGAACTAAACATTTGCCAACACAAACTGCTGTGAAGTAAAAAAATGCAAACAGAAACTAGCAAGAAGTAAACATTTGGCAACACGATCAGTAATAACTGCCTAATTGTAATTCTATGAGTGTCATTAAGTTTTCCAAAGGTGCAAATCAATGAGACCAGCATCGATTAAAATACAACATAAAATCAAATCGAAGCAGCCGACACAAAAACCTCGATGAAGCAATTGCATGTAAGAGAAGGTTGTTTAAAAATTTGATCCCCATTATAGTTTCTGCGGCTCTGCGATCGGCAGCAGAAGGCTCGCACTCCAGACACGTGACGAGAAACAACGTGTTTTGTATAAGGCAGTCTCGCGAGAACACGCGCGCCTGGAAGCGTGATAGGATGACGTCACGGGTGCACTTTCCTGAAGGCTGATTGTCTTAGTGCAGCAGTCCTTTCAAGAGTTATCTCGCCTGACCTTTAGTTGATCGTCATGGATGTGTTTATCTCCACGCGACCCGGGATCTGACTTATCAGTCAATCCGGGTATCTGGTGATCTTGGAAGCTCTAGCAGAACACGGTGACTAACTGAAGGGAAAATGCCAATTTAATCATCTATTTCAAGCTGTATCTTCGAGCCGTTTACAGTGGGTATCAGAATAATTATACTTTTTTTTGTATCCTCTACATTTTGAGGGTCCACGATCAATGTATTGATCATTCTGGCTCTTATTTTTGTAGAGGAGGGTTCGCGAGGTTTCTGTGCGTGGTTTTGAAGAGTATGCTTCTGTGGCTGCAAGGGCTACACAGCGAGGGTATGGCTGCAAGGGCTACACAGCGAGGGTATGGCTGCAAGGGCTACACAGCGAGGGTATGGCTGCAAGGGCTACACAGCGAGGGTATTGAGAACTGGGGGTTTGTAAGACATGAGGCAATACACGTCAATGTGTAAAGTGTTGTCACCTCAGCCGTTCCTTTTGGTAGCTTGTTCCAGTCCCGGATGGTCTTTGGCAGGAATGAGCAGTTCCTGTACTGGCTTCTCGCTGGTATGAGCCAGAACTGCCTGTCATGGACTCATCGCCATCTCATTCAGTGTGATCCTTCAATGTCACAGTCCTCGCACAGATGAAATGATTTGAACTGAAAGTCCGACTAACATGTTTTCGACTGCAGCTACCCAAACTTAAGTTCATGATCAGTTGTAGCTAACACCGGAAACTGTTTGCTATTTTGAATGTTTGCTACTTATTTCTGTACGTCCGCAGGTGGATGAACTCCTGGGTTAGTTCAGATTGAATCCACTCACTCCGCGGTCCGCTCACTCCGCGGTCCGCTCGCTCCGCGGGCCGCTCACTCCGCGGTCCGTTCACACCGCCGTCGCCAAAGCATGTTTGTAATTTGAAAACGTAACCCTTTGCCAATTCTGCATCTCGCACTCTACGTTCCACCCCTCGCCACCCCCCCCCCCCCATNAGAAAGTACAACAATGGTTTTCTGTGTATGAAAGTACCACGATCGTTTGCGGTGTAAGAAAGTACAACAATGGTTTTCTGTGTATGAAAGTACCACGATCGTTTGCGGTGTAAGAAAGTACAACAATGGTTTTCTGTGTATGAAAGTACCACGATCGTTTGCGGTGTAAGAAAGTACAACAATGGTTTTCTGTGTATGAAAGTACCACGATCGTTTGCGGTGTAAGAAAGTACAACAATGGTTTTCTGTGTATGAAAGTACCACGATCGTTTGCGGTGTAAGAAAGTACAACAATGGTTTTCTGTGTATGAAAGTACCACGATCGTTTGCGGTGTAAGAAAGTACAACAATGGTTTTCTGTGTATGAAAGTACCACGATCGTTTGCGGTGTAAGAAAGTACAACAATGGTTTTCTGTGTATGAAAGTACCACGATCGTTTGCGGTGTAAGAAAGTACAACAATGGTTTTCTGTGTATGAAAGTACCACGATCGTTTGCGGTGTAAGAAAGTACAACAATGGTTTTCTGTGTATGAAAGTACCACGATCGTTTGCGGTGTAAGAAAGTACAACAATGGTTTTCTGTGTATGAAAGTACCACGATCGTTTGCGGTGTAAGAAAGTACAACAATGGTTTTCTGTGTATGAAAGTACCACGATCGTTTGCGGTGTAAGAAAGTACAACAATGGTTTTCTGTGTATGAAAGTACCACGATCGTTTGCGGTGTAAGAAAGTACAACAATGGTTTTCTGTGTATGAAAGTACCACGATCGTTTGCGGTGTAAGAAAGTACAACAATGGTTTTCTGTGTATGAAAGTACCACGATCGTTTGCGGTGTAAGAAAGTACAACAATGGTTTTCTGTGTATGAAAGTACCACGATCGTTTGCGGTGTAAGAAAGTACAACAATGGTTTTCTGTGTATGAAAGTACCACGATCGTTTGCGGTGTAAGAAAGTACAACAATGGTTTTCTGTGTATGAAAGTACCACGATCGTTTGCGGTGTAAGAAAGTACAACAATGGTTTTCTGTGTATGAAAGTACCACGATCGTTTGCGGTGTAAGAAAGTACAACAATGGTTTTCTGTGTATGAAAGTACCACGATCGTTTGCGGTGTAAGAAAGTACAACAATGGTTTTCTGTGTATGAAAGTACCACGATCGTTTGCGGTGTAAGAAAGTACAACAATGGTTTTCTGTGTATGAAAGTACCACGATCGTTTGCGGTGTAAGAAAGTACAACAATGGTTTTCTGTGTATGAAAGTACCACGATCGTTTGCGGTGTAAGAAAGTACAACAATGGTTTTCTGTGTATGAAAGTACCACGATCGTTTGCGGTGTAAGAAAGTACCACAGTTGTTTTCTGTGTAAGAAAGTACCACGATCGTTTGCGGTGTAAGAAAGTACCACCGTTGTTTTCTGTGTATGAAAGTACCACGATCGTTTGCGGTGTAAGAAAGTACCACAGTTGTTTTCTGTGTAAGAAAGTACAACAATGGTTTTCTGTGTAAGAAAGTACCACAGTTGTTTGCGGTGTAAGAAAGTATCACTTATTATTTCAAGACAAGATATGAAACCAATAATTTATGTTTCCTATCGATGCGCCCTCTACAGTTTCTCGTTGTACTTCCGGGTCCTTGAGACTTTTCAAAAGTCTTACATTTACAATGACACGTGACCTTCAAGTGACCGCATGCCATGTACCAAAGTCTCAAAATGTGACACTAGTACTGAGGGGACACACATCGCCGCCATATTTGTCGAAGAGGTCAATGATGTCCTCCATTGTCACCGTCTCTTTAAATAAAGACTTGGCCAAATATACAACATGCGACAGTTGTTTGTATCTGAGCATGTCTGTGTTTGTGTTTGTGTGTGTCTGTTTGTGTGTGTGAATGTTTGCATTTGTGAATTTCAATGCGCGTGCCTCAATTATTAACCAAGATTATTATGATCGGATCCCGGCTTAGGATGACATCTTGACGGGTCACGAATTGGGATGTCATCTTGACGGGTCACGGCTTGGGATGACAACTTGACGGGTCACGAATTGGGATGACATCTTGACGGGTCACGGCTTGGGATGACATCTTAACGGGTCACGGCTTGGGATGACAACTTGACGGGTCACGGCTTGGGATGACAACTTGACGGGTCACGGCTTGGGACGACATCTTGACGGGTCACGGCTTGGGACGACATCTTGACGGGTCACGGCTTAGGACGACAACTTGACGGGTCAAGGACATCTTGACGTGTCACGGCTTGGGACGACATCTTGACGGGTCACGGCTTAGGACGACATCTTGACGGGTCACGGTTTGGGATGACATCTTGACGGGTCAAGGTTTGGGATGACATCTTAACGGGTCACGGCTTGGGATGACAACTTGACGGGTCACGGCTTGGGATGACAACTTGACGGGTCACGGCTTGGGATTACATCTTGACGGGTCATGGCTTGGGATGACAACTTGACGGGTCACGGCTTGGGATTACATTTTGACGGATCACGGCTTGGGATGACAACTTGACGGGTCACGGCTTGGGATGACAACTTGACGGGTCACGGCTTGGGATGACCTGTTGAGGAACAGACGAGGGGGGTCGTCATACTTTTGAACTCTGAATCTGATATGCTGGATGAAAACAATGAGACGCGAAGTGATAATTCTGAGTCGTTTAGTAGGTCAGACCTCACACAAAAACGATTAATCTTGAGGACGCTCGCATCTGGCAACACACATTGTGTTTGTGCGGGGCTTCGGCAAAGGAGTCATACTTTAGTCGGAATCGCATGTCAGATTTTAAAGCCAACCATCGGCGCGCATTATTTTCACTAGACTCCGCAAACCTAGCTTCTCAACAAAAGGAATTGTTATACGAAAGACGTATTACATTGTAACTGTTTACGACCCATTAACAGGCTGTAACAACGCTTGTAACAACGCTTGTGACAACGCCAGGGCGCCAGCTAGTTAGGGGCGCCAAAATGTGCTTTGATATTATTTTATTGATGAAAATACTGGGTTTGAGAGTTGAAAAAAAGAAAAAGTGGCGCTAAAAATGGATCTTGTCCCCGGGCGCGAATCTTGTCCCCGGGCGCGAATCTTGTCCCCGGGCGCCAAACACCCTCGCTACGCCACTGAGTCGACTTAACGACTCGTTAAATAACCACTCGCCATCTGCGCGCAGGTGATCACGGCTCGGGGCGGGAAGCAAATGGGTTACATGCTCTTGACACGTTCTTCCCAGACTCGGGTGTAAAGAGTGGTTTGACCTCGACCAGCGGTGCTCAAATAGATGGGCCACACGGCGAGATGCACTTGTGTACAATATACAAATCCTGTTGGCTGGCAATCTTTTGTTTTAGATTTAAAAGGGAAATCATTTCGTTAGCCTACAGTTGTTCAAAAGAAGAGGTCCTTGACCTATTTAATCATATTTCAAACTTACCGAATAAATGTATTATTTAACCTTCGGTGTCTTGTATGTTGTGAATTAAAGAACCCAATTTAACCCTTGAAGGCAGGTTTCCAGACGATCATTTAATGGGAATACTAATGGGTGGTAGGAGGGGGGGGGACGGGGGCGACGACACTGCAATCAGGTTAGAAAAAGGTAATGTGCGAAACAAAGTATGGGAAAACCTTATCAATCATTTGCTGTTCTCTCATATACAGCATTACAGCTCAGTGTTATTTTTATTTAATTCTGTTTACACTTTTGTTTGTTCGCTGATGAAGGCTTCTTGCCGACACGTTCGTGGTTTTGTTGCATTTTTTTGTCCAGGTTCTCCCATGCTTTGTTTCACTCCATTCAATAGGAAACACGTTTGTGGCCCACCTGAGTTTGTGGCCCGCCTGGGTTTGTGGCCTACCGGAGTTTGTGGCCCGCCTGAGTTTTGTGGCCCACCTGAGTTTGTGGCCCGCCTGAGTTTGTGGCCTACCGGAGATTCGGGCCCCCCTGAGTTTGTGGCCGACCTGAGTTTGTGGCCCGCCTGAGTTTGTGGCCTACCGGAGTTTCGGGCCCCCGTGAGTTTCGGGCCCCCCTGTGTTAGTGGCCGCCTGAGTTTGTGGCCCACCTGAGTTTGTGGCCCCCCTGAGTTTGTGGCCCGCCTGAGTTTGTGGCCCCCCTGAGTTTGTGGCCCCCCTGAGTTTGTGGCCGCCTGAGTTTGTGGCCCGCCTGAGTTTGTGGCCCGCCTGAGTTTGTGGCCCGCCTGGCCCGTTAATGAGATGCTCCGGCCTATTTCCGATGACGACGGCAAGATTATTTTCGTCGCTGTGGCTATAAATAGAATAGCGTAGGTAACAGACGTAAGACCAGATTGGATATGTCAAGTACAGCTGTCTGGATCTACTGGAGTCTGTCGGGTGTCGTCCGTCATAGCAGTGGTTCTAAAAATAACAACAAACTAATACACGGTGTATGTAAGCTTTATCAATGTTGTTAGTATTGCAAGTAAAGGGTAATGTATATAAGGCAAATCTCATGTGGGCCTCATATGAAATACTATTCTATGACTTAACTGGTATGTACATGAAGACACTGGTCTATGTAATCATTATGGTCTAGAAATAACTCGGCATTTACAAAGTTTAATTTTTTTGTGTAATCTCCATTTCATTCTCTGTCTTTTTCTGTCTGTAAATCTCTCTCATCCACACTCTTCTCCATCTCTATCTCTCTCCCTATTTCTTTCTTTCTTTTTTTCTCTCTCTCTCTCACCCTCTCTTTGTATCTCTACCTCCAACCTCGTGTGTGTGTGGTTGCAAGGTTATAAGGTTTTAGTTTGTAAGTTTGTAAGTTTGTAAGTTTGTAAATTTGTAAGTTTGTAAATTTGTAAGTTTGTAAATTTGTAAGGTTGTAAAGTTGTAAGGTTGTAAAGTTGTAAGGTGGTAAAGTTATAAAGCTGTAAAGTAGTAAGGCTGTAAATTTGTAAGGTTGTAAAGTTGTAAGGTTGTAAAGTTGTAAAGTTGTAAGGTTGTAAAGTTTTAATGTTGTAAAGTTGTAAGGTTGTAAAGTTGTAAAGTTGTAAGGTTGTAAAGTTGTAAGGTTGTAATGTGCGACCCCTAAAACTTTGAGTGTTTTAATTTAGAAGACATGGTTGATACAACGGCTCCCTCTATTATCCAAGGTTGGATGACCTCAGCTGAAGACACCTGACCTTGGTCATGCAATATATTAGTGACGTCTATCTTTGCCGAATCGTTCTCTACACCATCGTCTTAGGATGAACGACATGGAGCATGATGATGGAACACGGGGAATGAGCTGTCAAGAAAAATAAGAGAATGAAATCGATGAATAGCGTATCAATCATTAGGTGTCTGCAGGAGAACATGGAAATAGTCTGGAACAAGACTTGGGTGGGGGTGGACTGTGGTTGGGGGAGACAGAAGGAGTGAATAGGATAGAGGAAGATAGAGAGAGTGGGACGGAGGGAGAGAGAGAGCGAGAGAGGGAGAGAGAGAGGGGGGAGAGAGAAAGACAGGCAGGAAGACATACATACAGACAGACACAACAGACGGACAGACTAAAAGAAAGACAGACAGGCAGGCAGGAAGACAACTAGTCAGCCGGATAGGAAGACATACAAACAGAGAGACAGACAGGCAGGAAGACAGCCAGTCAGACGGACAGGAAGATAGACAAACAGAGAGACATACAGGCAGGAAGACAGACAAACAGGGAGACAGACAGGCAGGAAGACAGCCACTCATACGGATAGGAAGACAGACAAACAGAGAGACAGACAGGCAGGAAGATAGCCAGTCAGACAGATAGGAAGACAGACAAACAAAGAGACAGGCAGGCAGGAAGACAGCCAGTCAGACGGACAGGCAGGCAGGAAGACAGCCAGTCAGACGGACAGGCAGGCAGGAAGACAAACAAACAGAGAAGCACAGACAGGCAGGAAGACAGACAAACAGAGAGACAGACAGGCATACAGACGAATACAGACGAACAAACAGACTGACATAATTGCCCATGCTATGGTAAGCACATACAGGTACATATATGATGCAATAATATTTTTATATGTCAGCTGTGCTCTCCTGTTAAAAATCATCCAATTTGTATGATCAAGGGTCACTGACCTATCAATCAAGGGTCACTGACCTATCAATCAAGGGTCACTGACCTATCAATCAAGGGTCACTGACCTATCAATCAAGGACAACTGACCATTTAATCAAGGGCCATTTGATCAAGGACCACCGACAATTTGATCAAGAACCACTGACCTTTTGATAAAGTCCACCGACCATTTGATCAATGACCACTGACAATTTGATAAAGTCCACCGACCATTTGATCAACGACCACTGACCATTTGATAAAGTCCACCGACCATTTGATCAATGACCACTGACTTTGATAAAGTCCACCGACCATTTGATCAATGACCACTGACAATTTGATAAAGTCCACCGACCATTTGATCAACGACCACTGACCATTTGATAAAGTCCACCGACCATTTGATCAATGACCACTGACCATTGTATCAAGGACTACTGACCATTTGATGAAGGACCACTGACCATAATCATGTCATTCATCGTACGAGGTTCATAATATGTGCATTGTCCGCATTACCTCGTCCCATTTTCCAATTCATTAAAGCACCCACTCACTGGTATCACAACACAAGAGAATTAACAGCTTCAACCAACATTATTTTCTTCTATCGGTAATGGCATATCGGTAAAGGAATATCGGTAATGGCATATCGGTAATGGCATATCGGTAATGGAATATCGGTAATGGCATATCGGTAATGGAATATCGGTAATGGCATATCGTTAATGGCATATCGGTAATGGAATATCGGCAATGGAATATCGGTAATGGAATATTGGACATGTACTCACACTTTGATTATGCATTTATTTTCCATTACAATAAAATCACCAATTGTGATGTGTTTAAAAAATGCGGAGTGGGTGGAGTTGACGTAATGGGTGGGGGTTGTCGGAATAATGCCACCCTCTCCCAGTTGTGGCAAGGGCCGACATCTCTGAACTGAAACATAAACTTAGTGTCATAGCCCCCGGGAGGATTTCTTTATTGACAATCATATCCATATAATCCACTGCTAATCCAAACCACGGCTAAATCCAACCGATCAGCAGGGCCAACGCAGCGATGACTGACTGTAACAATATAGATGATTAGCAAGCTCTTGATGGTATGCTTATAGATTTTTGTGACTCTGATACACTATGTGATTTTTCGTTATAGTTTGAATGAGTAAAGATCGTACTACTAGTCAACAGCAGGTTGAAAGGACTCATCAGTGTGTTTAAGTTTTGTGTTTAAGTGGTGTGTTTAAGTGTTGTGTTCAAGTGGTGTGTTTAAGTGGTGTTTTTAAGAGGTATGTTAAGTGGTGTGTGAAGTGATGTGTTAAGTGATGTGTTTAAGTTGTGTGTCTAAGTGGTGTGTTAAGTGATGTGTTTAAGTGGTGTATTTAAGTGGTGTGTTTAAGTGGTGTGTTTAAGTGTTGTGTTTAAGTGGTGTGTTAAGTGTTGTGTTTAAGTGGGTTTTTTAAGTGTTGTGTTAAGTGTTGTGTTTAATTGGTGTGTTTAAGTTTTGTGTTAAGTGGTTTGTTTAAGTGGTGTGTTTAAGTGTTGTGTTTAAGTGTTGTGTTTAATCGGTGTGTTTAAGTGGTGTGTTTAAGTGGTGTGTTTAAGTAAAGAAAATACTTTTTGGAAGAATGCGAACCGTGGGTTCAACAAATAAACAGAAAATAATGATAAACCAAAATAAGACGACTAAAGCCAAATTGTTAAGGGATAGGGATTTAAAATTACAGACTACGTACATAATCTGTCGTATACGGAAATCTGTAAGAAATAATTTTTTTCCAATAGAAGTTTGTTCGAAATATAAATTTTTTAAATATGTGATTGCGTAATCCAATTTATTTTTGTTGTTTTTTCCCATAATTTCATTTCGAACACATTTCTGTTGGAACAATTTTCTGTTGGAACCAATTTCTGTTAAAACAAATTCCAGTAACCCGCAAACCAAACAGCTGTTGACTGAGCACCCAGATACAGATGGCGGCACAAAGCCGTAAGGTTTTTAATTGGTTTCATTAAAATGTGTCATGATTTATCTCCACAAAGTACACGTGAACTAAGACCGTCTAGGGTGAACTTGGTGACGTCAGGACCAGATTGTGTCATCTCAAGGATTAGTTCGTCTTATCTTGAGCACGAAGGATCGGAATGACGTCGTCTTGAGTCTATCTGCCTCGTTGTGCTCAGCCCAAACATTTTGAAGTGTTGTAAAAGAAATAAACACGAGCTCAAGTTGGTTGAACGCCAACCACCCTGCGCCACCTCACCCTGCGCCAACCCACCCTGCGCCAACCCACCCTGCGCTACCCACCCTGCGCAAACCCACCCTGCGCTATCCCACTCTGCGCCATCACACCCTGCACCACCCTAACCTGCAAAACTTCACCCTGCGCCACTCTTCACTGCACCACTCCACCCTGTGCCACCCCCACTGCACCACTCCACCCTGTGCCACCGCCACTGCACCACTCCAATGTTGCGCCCCCCACCCTTTCTGTCTTCAACTTTTTCCATTTCCAACAGACTCAAAGTCAGTTTTAAGTTTGAAACATTTTTTTTCCCTCACACACGCAAAACTTTTCATCAACAAATATTTGAAACGATAGACTCTTGGTATTCAGGGCTTGAAGTATCTTGGCTCAAACACAACAGCTCAGCAGACGACCGTGACAGTTAAACCTAAAGATTTTATCAAGATAACTCGACAATGAGAACCGTTGCGCCTCCGGACGTGGCACTGATCTAAATATAAACCAATAAATTCAGCTGTTCTCAGCCTGTGGAGTATTAATCTCTTTGAGAAAGAAAGAAACCCATTTTGATCGTTCTAAGAAGTCCGGAACGTTTTAATTGCACGCAGTGACGGTCGGTATAATTTATTCAAAGTGTATTTAGATTGGAGGCTTCTGGGGGATATCTTTATGTAATGACGTCATTCGCATCAAGAGCCCGTGACATTTGACCTCCTGCTTTAAGTTACCTGTATGGTAATCAGGTTCTTTGCATTTTGAACGATGTCAGAAAGGAGATAAGTCACTTAAGACAGGCAACAAGTGACTTGGCAAAGTCAATAAGTGTAAGTGACTTTAATAAAGTCAATAAATATAAGTGCCTTCGAGAAAGTCCATAAGAATAAGTGACTAGGAGAAAGTCTATAAGAATAAGTGACTTGGAGAAAGTCAATAAAAATGAGTGAGAAAGTCATTAAGAATGAGTGAGAAAGTCATTAAGAATAGGTGACTTTGAGAAAGTATGTCAGTGTAAGTGACTTTGAGCAAGTAAATAAATAGAATTGACTATCAGAAAGTACAGTGACATAAGACTAAGACAGTGAAACAGTCTTATGTCCTAAGGTCAGAAGACTAAGACAGTGAGACAGTATTATACCCTAAGGTCAGAATACAAAGACAGTGAGACAGTCTTATACCCAAGGGCAGAAGACTAAGACAGTTGAGACGGTTCTGGTGGTGATTTCATGGTTGAAATAATTAAATATTGTGTAGCAAGGTGGTGTGCCGTGTGGGTTTCAGCGCCCCCTCCGCACCCCCTTACACACCCCCTCCACCACTGCTCCCGAATCTTTTCGTCAACGTCTCTACTTGCATCGTCGACAATCGTGTGAAAGTAGCTTACAGGCTTGAACCTGTCCACAATCGATCGTGTAAAAGTAGCTTACTGGCTTGAACCTGTCTACAATCTGGATTGAACCTGTCTACAATCTGGCTTGATCCTGTCTACAATCTGGCTTGATCCTGTCAACAATCTGGCTTGATCCTGTCTACAATCTGGCTTGATCCTGTCTACAATCTAGCTTGATCCTGTCAATAATCTGGCTTGATCCTGTCTACAATCTGGCTTGATCCTGTCTACAATCTTGCTTGATCCTGTCTACAATCTGGCTTGATCCTGTCTACAATCTGGCTTGATCCTGTCTACAAGCAGGCTTGATCCTGTCTACAATCTGGCTTGATCCTGTCTACAATCTGGCTTGATCTTGTCTACAATCTGGCTTGATCCTTTCTACAATCTGGCTTGATCCTGTCTACAATCTGGCTTGATCCTGTCTACAATCTGGCTTGATCCTGTCAACAATCTGGCTTGATCCTGTCTACAATCTGGCTTGATCCTGTCTACAATCGTGTGAAAGTAGCTTACTGGCTTGAACCTGTCTACAATTTGGCTTGATCCTGTCTACAATCTGGCTTGATCCTGTCTACAATCTGGCTTGATCCTGTCTACAATCTGGCTTGATCCTGTCTACAATCTGGCTTGATCCTGTCTACAATCTGGCTTGATCCTGTCTACAATCTGGCTTGATCCTGTCTACAATCTGGCTTGATCCTGTCTACAATCTGGCTTGATCCTGTCTACAATCTGGCTTGATCCTGTCTACAATCTGGCTTGATCCTGTCTACAATATGGCTTGAACCTGTCTACAATCTGGCTTGATCCTGTCTGCAATCGCGTGAAAGAAGCTTACTGACTTGAACCTGTCTACAATCGTGTGAAAGTAGCTTACCGGCTTGAACCTGTCTACAATCGTGTGAAAGTAGCTTACTGGCTTGAACCTGTCTACAATCGTGTGAAAGTAGCTTACTGGCTTGAACCTGTCTGCAATCGTGTGAAAGTAGCTTACTGGCTTGATCCTGTCTACAATCGTGTGAAAGTAGCTTACTGGCTTGAACCTGTCTACAATCTGGCTTGATCCTGTCTACAATCGTGTGAAAGTAGCTTACTGGCTTGATCCGGTCTGCAATCGCGTGAAAGTAGCTTACTGGCTTGAACCTGTCTACAATCGTGTGAAAGTAGCTTACTTGCTTGAACCTGTCTACAATCGTGTGAAAGTAGCTTACTGGCTTGAACCTGTCTACAATCGTGTGAAAGTAGCTTACTGGCTTGAACCTGTCTACAATCGTGTGAAAGTAGCTTACTGGCTTGAACCTGTCTGCAATCGTGTGAAAGTAGCTTACTCGATTGAAGCTGTCTACAATCGTGTGAAAGTAGCTTACTCGCTTGAAGTTGTCTACAATCTGGCTTGATCCTGTCAACAATCTGGCTTGATCCTGTCTACAATCTGGCTTGATCCTTTCTACAATCGTGTGAAAGTAGCTTACTGGCTTGAACCTGTCTACAATCGTGTGAAAGCAGCTTACTGGCTTGATCCTGTCTACAATATGGCTTGAACCTGTCTACAATCTGGCTTGATCCTGTCTACAATCGCGTGAAAGTAGCTTACTGGCTTGAAGCTGTCTACAATCGTGTGAAAGTTGCCTACTGGCTTGAACCTGTCTGCAATCTGGCTTGATCCTGTCTACAATCTGGCTTAATCCTGTCTAAAATCGTGTGAAAGCAGCTTATTGGCTTGATCCAGTTATCCACGTAAATAAGACGGTCCATGTAATACTAAATGATCCAAGAGCCAATAGTGACGTCATGAAAAAAACCATGCACAAATGCTGTAGTATTTCGAAATGAAATATCAGAACGAGGTTTTTTGAAGCTTGAATCAATTGGCAGGACAATAAGATTTGAACGTTTCGGCGTAGAGCCTCCTTCAGCGCGCAGGACATATGAAAATACCACAGTCTCTTTACTTAGCTTGAACTTAGTCCTTTGATTATTGTCTTAGAGCATTTCGAAAAGAAATGTTACCGTTGAACAAAGCGCTAACTGTTTACACAGCTTTGGATCAGAGACTGTATCTACGCAAAGAACTGTCAGTCTGGTCTCTACCGACGGCTCGCAGCTGTCTACCCTTAATTATGCCAATACTCCCATCTAACTTGTACATTTTTTTGATTTTTTTAAAAACGTTTTTTGTCAAAAGTTGTCACCATTAACAAGCTTTGAGATCCATTGGCATTAATGAAACGTGAGCGTCAGAATAGTTGTGACTCTAAATGTGGCCAATTAACGTGCGCTCCTTCCAATAATTGAATCATGACGCAAAAAGTTTCCAATGAGATCAGCCAGTGTTTGCGTGTGGTTAGAAGGAAGGCCGGAAGTTCTGGGGCTGGAAGGGGGAATAATCCACAGGGACATCCATAACTCACTTTTTTACTCTCCAATGGCTGTCAACTTCAATAAATCTCAATTAGTTCAACGGGGAAAAAAACAACAACTTTGAACCGGGACAGCGCTCTAGAAAATCTAACAGCTTGAAAGATTTTATTGAATGGACCAATTACGGACTATACAATTTTAGCTTCGGCCAATTGAAAAGATGATATTTTTTTCTTCCAGAGTTGCAATAAGAAGACGGCGTAGAATTTGATTGGCCAATTAAAAAAAAAACATGGCGGTTAAATAGTTGATGAAAAATAAATATTTGACGACGTTTTTCTGTGAGGAATATTTAAATTGCGAACCACTTGGCTGACGTCATGAGCCGCTGAAGTAGACACAGAGTCTCGGGTGTTATGGTGAGTACAGGTCCGCAGCCTTGACAATCATCACGCGACATTGACAACTCGGTAGTCACGTGACTCGTGATATTATTTGTAAAAATAGGGCTTAAAACCGGGTGCAGTTTTTGAGCACTGGGTTCGGGTGTCTTGAGAAAATACCCGGTGAGCTCAAGTGTTAACCAAAAAAAAAAGTTGACTTCTCATTTTGTTTAATAGATGTCGGCCTGAAACAATAGGTCTACAGGCAGTCCTACACCCTACCTAATACAGACAGTCTTACAGACAGTCCTAAACCCTACCTAATACAGACAGTCCTACAGACTGTCCTACACCTTACCTAATACAGACAGTCTTACACCCTACCTAATACAGACAGTCCTACAGACAGACCTACACTCCACCTTGCGGTCTTTAAACAATAGGCCTACAGACAGCCGCACACCATACATGTGGTTCTTTACTGATCAATCTAAGACTTTACTGATCAATCTGAGACTTTACTGATCAATCAAAGAATTTACTGATCAATCTAAGACTTTACTGATCAATCTAAGACTTTTCTGATCAATCTAAGACTTTACTGATCAATCTAAGACTTTACTGATCAATCTAAGACTTTACTGATCAATCTAAGACTTTACTGATCAATCTAAGACTTTACTGATCAATCTAAGACTTTACTGATCAATC
>CAXITT010000355.1:382847-409912 GCA_964033795.1 Lymnaea stagnalis
CCATGAAGCTCACTGTGTGACATCCATGAAGCTCCCTGTGCGACAGCCATGAAGCTCGCTGTGTGACAGCCATGAAGCTCGCTGTGTGACAGCCATGAAGCTCGCTGTGTGACAGCCATGAAGCTTGCTGCGTGACAGCCATGAAGCTTGCTGCGTGACCGCCATGAAGCTCGCTGTGTGACAGCAATGAAGCTTGCTGCGTGACAGCCATGAAGCTCGCTGCGTGACAGCCATGAAGCTCACTGTGTGACAGCCATGAAGCTCGCTGTGTGACAGCCCTTTTCCTACTAAGTACGGGTTTGAAGAGGAAGCAGGACGCACCAGAAGCATAATATTAGAGATGTTTGTAAATATTAGAAACGGAGGATGAGACTAATTGCCAGCAAGGATTTTAAATGATAAGGCTAAAAATCTGGCTCCGTTATTGACAATCCGATTATGTTAAGAAATTCTATTAGCTTTCGTGGATTTTCAAGCATAAAACTTCATCAAAGCCAAACAACCGCCATAGTGTTAGGCTTGAAACATCTGGTTGCCAAGCTACCGCCATAGTGTTAGGCATGTAACATCAGGTTGCCAAGCAACCGCCATAGTGTTAGGCTTGAAAATCTGGTTGCCAAGCAACCGCCATAGTGTTAGGCTTGAAAATCTGGTGACCTTGTTTGAGGATAGTGGAAATGAAAAGTGAATGACATTCAGATTTTTCAAGAAACTTATCAGATATTGAACTTTTGAATGAAAGTGATTTAAAAAAAAAAAAAAAAAAAAAAAAAGATTTATTTCCTGGCCTCCCCCGGGGCCGTCTTACAAATGTCGCGATGACGTAGTTTCATAATTACTCTAGATATTTAGCTCGGAGCAGTTGATCTTAAAGAGAAATAAATCCCATTACAAGGCGGGAGATTTGCTACGGGTTTTTTCATTTTTTATTTTTGCCGACAGCTTCAAATTATGTCTGCGACCACCATCCCCAGCCCCTTCCCCTTCCCACCCCGTCCCCCATTTTTTTGGAGGTATTTGGAAGTCGTCTTACCGGTCTTAAGACAACGCAAAAATTCCACATCTAACGAAACGAATCATGTGATTAAATTATTCCAGCACCGGGATTTGGTTGTCTTACAGGCCCAGTCTTGACAGTGGCTTGTTAGAAGCTGAGAGTTTGAGTCACGGCAATTGAAGTCATGAGTCAGTCAGGTCAAGAGTCAGTCACGACAAGAGTCAGTCACGTCAAGAGTCAGTCACGTCTAGAGTCAGCCGCGTCAAGAGTCAGCCGCGTCAAGAGTCAGTAGCGTCAAGAATCAGTCACGTCAAGAGTCAGTCACGTCAAGACTCAGTCACGTCAAGAGTCAGTCACGACAAGAGTCAGTCACGACAAGAGTCAGTCACGTCAAGAGTCAGTCACGACAAGAGTCAGTCACGTCAAGAGTCAGTCACGTCAAGAGTCAGTCACGACAAGAGTCAGTCCCGACAAGAGGCAGTCACGTCAAGAGTCAGTCACGACAAGAGTCAGTCACGTCAAGAGTCAGTCACGTCAAGAGTCAGTCACAAGAGTCAGTCACGTCAAGAGTCAGTCACGACAAGAGTCAGTCACGACAAGAGTCAGTCACGACAAGAGTCAGTCACGTCAAGAGTCTGTCACGACAAGAGTCAGTCACGTCAAGAGTCAGTCACGTCAAGAGTCAGTCACGTCAAGAGTCAGTCACGTCAAGAGTCAGTCACGTCAAGAGTCAGTCACGTCAAGAGTCAGCCACGACAAGAGTCAGCCAGTCAGAGTCAGCCAGTCAGAGTCAGCCACGTCAAGAGTCAGTCATGTCCAGAGTCAGTCACTTCAAGAGTCAGTCACTTCAAGAGTCAGTCAGGTCAAGAGTCAGCCACGTCAGGAGTCAGCCACGTCAAGAGTCAGCCAGTCAGAGTCAGCCACGTCAAGAGTCAGTCACGTCCAGAATCAGTCACGTCCAGAATCAGTCACGTCAAGTGTCAGTCAGGTCAAGAGTCAGCCACGTCAGGAGTCAGCCACGTCAAGAGGCATAGTCATGTCGCACGCTTTGACAGAATCTAAAGTTTCCCGGGAAAAGCACATTATATCATTTGACAGCTTTAAAAACAGTGGATTATATCATTGTTAACAGCATCAAACAGTAGATTATATTATTGTTAACAGCATCAAACAGTAGATTATGTTATTGTTAACAGCATCAAACAGTAGATTATGTTATTGTTAACAGCATCAAACAGTAGATTATATTATTGTTAACAGCATCAAAAATTAGATTATTTCATTGGACAGCAAATCAGACAGTATACAAGAGCAACTGCGGCACTTGTTCCAGATCGCACTTGATTCGTTTATATGATTTCTACAGCATAGCTGCGTACTTACTTTAATGTGGTGCACTTTTTTATTTGAAGTGTGGCGTACTCCCGTGAATGCGATTTACTAACTTTAGAGTAAAGTACTGTTTTTGTGTTTTGTTTTTGTGTTTTGTTTTTGTGTTTTGTTTTTGTGTTGTTGTTCTTTTAAAGATTTCAACAATGCTGTCAAGTCCAGATATTTCTCTGTGAGTCTAGGCTATACGGTCTCGCCACGCTGTCTAAGAGAAATCCTTCTCGCCCAGGGCTCCGACGCCGGGTCTTTCACAGAGAAACCAGTTTAATGATGTCATCTAGCACTACTTTAGTACTGGGGAATTTTTAGTAAAAAGCAATCAAAGTACACAAAAAAAGATTTGTCACCGAATCTTAATTTAAAGATTTGTCGGAGTGATTCTTTGCCACGTATAGAAATAGACGCGCCTAGGTCATTTTGACCTGTTCTGCAAGTCTGGCACCATACATCACTTCCGGTCCGGTGTTTTCTTTTTTAAAATTGAATGTTGTAAGGGTTTGCCTTTGGCATGTATGGATTTCATTTCGATTTGTCAGTTAAAATGGTCGGGGTTATAATAATCATGGTTATAATAGTCATGGTTATATTAATGATTATAATAATAATTGTTAAAATAATCATGGCTATAATAATGAGGGCTATAATAATCATCGTTATAATAATCATGGTTTAGTAATCATGGTTAACATAATCATTGTTATAATTATCAAGGTTATAATAATCTTGGTTATAATAATCAGTGTCATAATAATCTTGGATAATAATGATATTTTATTCCTTCTTTGGAAATATCATACACATTACTTTAAAAATCAAATTAGTACCATTCGGCCTAAGGCTGGGTTTCCAGATAATGAGATGGAGCGAAGAGATGGGGAGATGAGGTTTCTTATACAAAAAAAAACAAAAACAAACACATTTCTATTAAGAACATTCTTCTTCCAACCTTCTCTCCCTTCACCCACCCCTCTCTCCCCCCTTCTCTCCCTCCCTCCCTCCCACCTTCTTTCCACCCCGCCCCTCCTCGTGTAAAGCACCCTCCCTAACGTGCGTCCATTATTTCCCGAACAAAGTCTTCTTTCCAGTGGTTGAAAGAGAACACGTGACCATCAAGCAGGGAATGTCATTATCTTTTTATCGAAAACAATTCAATTAGAGAGTACAATGCGTTTTCACAGAGAAGTTGTGCTAAACGTCAATTTTTTGACGTCATTTGACACCTCCCACCCCCCCCCCCCATCAAAAACAACAAAACACAAATCCATTGTTGCGGGAGCCATTGTTGACATTACGGAGCCATTGTTGACATTACGGAGCCATTGTTGTCAATTAGAGAGTACAATGCTGTTTCACAGAGAAGGTGTCCTAAACGTCAATTTTTTGACGTCATTTGACCCCTCCCACCCCCCCCCCCCATCAAAAACAACAAAACACAAATCCATTGTTGCGGGAGCCATTGTTGACATTACGGAGCCATTGTTGACATTACGGAGCCATTGTTGTCATTTGGATGGATTGTTGTCATTTTGGTGCCATTGTTGTCAAGTGGGTACCATTGTTGTCATATGGGTACCATTGTTTTGATATGGGTGCCATTGTTTTAATATGGGTGCCATTGTTGTCATATGGGTGCCATTGTCGTGATATGGGTGCTATTGTTGTCATATGGGTGCCATTGTTGTCATTTGGGTGCAATTGTTGTCATTTGGGTGTCATTGTTGTCATTTGGATGCTATTATTGTCATTTGTGTGGTATTGTTGTCATTTGGATGCTATTGTTCTCATTTCGGTGCTATTGTTGTCATTTGTGTGGCATTGTTGTCATTTGGATGCTATAACTGTCATTTGGATGCTATTATTGTCATTTCGATGCTATTGTTGTCATTTGGGTCACTTGGGTGTCATTGTCGTCATTTTGGGTGCTAATGTTGTCATTTGTGTGGGATTGTTGTCATCTGGGTGCTATTGTTGTCATTTGGGTGCCACTGTTGTCAAGTGGGTACCATTATTGTCATATGGGTGCCATTGTTGTGATATAGGTGCCATTGTTGTCATATGGGTGCCAGTGTTGTGATATGGGTGCTATTGTTGTCATATGGGTGCCATTGTTGTCATATGGATGCCATTGTTGTCATTTGGGTGCAATTGTTGTCATTTGGGTGTCATTGTTGTCATTTGGGTGCTATTGTTGTCATTTGTGTGGCATTGTTGTCATTTGGATGCTATTGTTGTCATTTCGGTGCTATTGTTGTCATTTGGGTGCAATTGTTGTCATTTGGGTGTCATTGTTGTCATTTGGGTGCTATTGTTGTCATTTGTGTGGCATTGTTGTCATTTGGGTGCCACTGTTGTCATTTTGGTGACTTATGGATACTCGGTGTGACATGATTGTTTCCGGTTCAATCAAAGTAATGTCATGAAACATATGACTTCTCACTCCCCAAGTTTAAGATGTCTGCACATTGCTCAAGTAGGAGATGTCTGCTCACTCCCCAAGTATGATATTCTGCTCACTCCCCAAGTGTCTGCTCACTCCCCAAGTATGAAATGTCTGCTCACTTCCCAAGTGTCTGCTCACTACCCAAGTGTCTGCACACTCCACAAGTATGAGATGTCTGTTCACTACCCAAGTTTCTGCTCACTCCCTAAGTATGATATATCTTCTCACTACCCAAATGTCTGCTCACTCCCCAAGTGTCTGCTCACTACCCAATTATGAGATGTCTGCTCACTCAACAAGGATGAGATGTCTGCTCACTCCCCAAATATGAAATGTCTGCTCACTACCCAATTATGAGATGTCTGCTCACTCCACAAGTATGAGATGTCTGCTCACTCCCCAAATATGAAATGTCTGCTCACTCCCCAAATATGAAATGGCTGCTCACTCCCCAAGTATGAAATGTCTGCTCACTCCCCAAGTATGAAATGTCTACTCACTCCCCAAGTATGAGATGTCTGCTCACTCCTCAAGTATGAGATGTCTGCTTACTCCCCAAGTATGAGATGTTTGCTCACTCCTCAAGTTTGAGATGTCTGCTTACTCCCCAAATATGAAATGTCTGCTCACTCCCCAAATATGAAATCGCTGCTCACTCCCCAAATTTGAAATATCTGCTCACTCCCCAAGTATGATATGTCTGCTCACTCCCCAAGTATGAGATGTCTGTTCACTCCCCAAGTACGCGATGTATGCTCACTCCCCAAATATGAAATGTCTGCTCACTCCCCAAATATGAAATTGCTGCTTACTCCCCAAATATGAGATGTCTGCTCACTCTCCCTGATCAAAGTAAATTTACCTGCATCTTTGATCTTAATGTTTGCAACTAAAATGATCTGATGAAATATGTCTTTCCTTTCGTTCTGTACATATATATATAGGTTCCAGGGGCGAATCTAATCATGGGTCTAAAATATAACCTGAGTGGTCGTCACAACCAGATTGAATTTATGTTTCTGTAAAGGGGGGGGGGTTATGGTCAAAGATGACCCTTGGGGACATTATACCTCATTTGGACGCTGATAGATGCCCTCTCCCCATCCCCCTTAAAAACACCTTTCTGCCATTAAAATCTTTAGAACGAAACTCTTAACAGTAACGCATGGACCAACCTGGGCCCCAAAGGCTTTTTCTAACATTACTTGAACAGTTTAGAGAGTACTAGGTGTGGGGCTGGGGGAAGGGACCCAGTGTGTCACTTTGCCCGGGGCCTCCGATACTGTTAAGACGACCCTGCACTTGGTAGTTACACTTTATGTCCATGATCACTGGTTACGTGTCACTGGGCACGGCGCCCTAGACTTGGGGCACATAGTGCACTGACGATCACATTGACAGAACCGCGGGGGCTTCCAACTGTCATATTAGTTATCGCCCTTTCACAGGGAACTGATTGGCCAAGTGGAACGTCCAATTACTTTTAGAGGCGAGTATCACGTGATCAAATGTAAACATACGTGGCCACGTTTACTGTACAGGCTGTCATAGACTTAAAATGGTGTGGGACCACACTCCTGGAGTAGAGAGTATGCCATTAAATGTCGGTGTATTATTTTTTTTTAGGCTTGGGGTGGGGGGACCTAAATCATAATTGTGACTGTAGAATGAGACGCTTGGTGTTATGAGGTGGTAAACCAAATACTTACTGTCTCACAAACCAAAACCATTAATGTCTCACAAACCAAAACCATTAATGTCTCACAAACCAAAGACTTACTGACTCACAAACCAAAACCATTAATGTCTCACAAACCAAAGACTTACTGTCCCACAAACCAAAACCATTAATGTCTCACAAACCAAAGACTTACTGTCCCACAAACCAAACCATTACTGTCCCACAAACCAAAACCATTACTGTCTCACAAACCAAAGACTTACTATCTCACAAACCAAAGACTTACTGTCCCACTAAAACCAAAACCATTAATGTCTCACAAACCAAAGACTTACTGTCCCACAAACCAAAACCATTAATGTCTCACAAACCAAAGACTTACTGTCCCAAAAACCAAAACCATTAATGTCTCACAAACCAAAGACTTACTGTCCCACAAACCAAAACCATTAATGTCTCACAAACCAAAGACTTACTGTCCCACAAACCAAAACCATTAATGTCTCACAAACCAAAGACTTACTGTCCCACAAACCAAAACCATTAATGTCTCACAAATCAAAGACTTACTCCCCACAAACCAAACCATTACTGTCCCACAAACCAAAACCATTACTGTCTCACAAACCAAAGACTTACTTTCTCACAAACCAAAGACTTACTGTCCCACAAACCAGAACCATTAATGTCTCACAAACCAAAGACTTACTGTCCCACAAACCAAACCATTACTGTCCCACAAACCAAAACCATAACTGTCTCACAAACCAAAGACTTACTATCTCACAAACCAAAGACTTACTGTCCCACTAAAACCAAAACCATTAATGTCTCACAAACCAAAGACTTACTGTCCCACAAACCAAACCATTAATGTCTCACAAACCAAAGACTTACTGTCTCACAAACCAAAACCATTAATGTCTCACAAACCAAAGACTTACTGTCTCACAAACCAAAACCATTAATGTCTCACAAACCAAAGACTTACTGTCTCACAAACCAAAACCATTAATGTCTCACAAACCAAAGGCTTACTGTCTCACAAACCAAAACCATTAATGTCTCACAAACCAAAGACTTACTGTCTCACAAACCAAAGACTTACTGTCCCACAAACCAAAACCATTAATGTCTCACAAACCAAAGACTTACTGTCCCACAAACCAAAAACTTACTGTCTCACAAACCAAAACCATTTATGTCTCACAAACCAAAACTATTAATGTATCACAAACCAAAGACTTACTGTCCCACAAACCAAAAACTTACTGTCTCACAAACCAAAACCATTTATGTCTCACAAACCAAAACTATTAATGTATCACAAACCAAAGACTTACTGTCCCACAAACCAAAGACTTACTGTCTCACAAACCAAAACCATTAATGTCTCACAAACCAAAACTATTAATGTATCACAAACCAAAGACTTACTGTCCCACAAACCAAAGACTTACTGTCTCACAAACCAAAACCATTAATGTATCACAAACCAAAGACTTACTATCTCACAAACCAAAGACTTACTGTCCCACAAACCAAAACCATTAATGTCTTACAAACCAAAGACTTACTGTCCCACAAACCAAAACCATTAATGTCTCACAAACCAAAGACTTTCTGTCCCACAAACCAAAACCATTAATGTCACACAAACCAAAGACTTACTGTCCCACAAACCAAAACCATTAATGTCTCACAAACCAAAGACTTACTGTCCCACAAACCAAAACCATTAATGTCTCACAAACCAAAGACGTACTGTCTCACAAACCAAAACCATTAATGTCTCACAAACCAAAGACTTACTGTCCCACAAACCAAAGACTTACTGTCCCACAAACCAAAGACTTACTGTCCCACAAACCAAAACCATTAATGTCTCACAAACCAAAGACTTACTGTCCCACAAACCAAAACCATTACTGTCCCACAAACCAAAACCATTACTGTCTCACAAACCAAAGACTTACTGTCCCACAAACCAAAACCATTAATGTCTCACAAACCAAAGACTTACTGTCCCACAAACCAAAACTATTAATGTCTCACAAATCAAAGACTTACTCCCCACAAACCAAACCATTACTGTCCCACAAACCAAAACCATTACTGTCTCACAAACCAAAGACTTACTATCTCACAAACCAAAGACTTACTGTCCCACAAACCAGAACCATTAATGTCTCACAAACCAAAGACTTACCGTCCCACAAACCAAAACCATTAATGTCTCACAAACCAAAGACTTACTGTGTCACAAACCAAAACCATTAATGTCTCACAAACCAAAGACTTACTGTCTCACAAACCAAAACCATTAATTTCTCACAAACCAAAGACTTACTGTCTCACAAACCAAAGACTTGCGTCAATGCTATCTTGCCTCCACAGTTTTAAGAATGTTATGATTGTTAATTGTCATGTTAGCCAGTTGTAGAGCAGACGTCGTTGGCTGAAGGTGGTGCAGAGGGTAGCGATTCCACGAGGTCCCGTCTCGTCGACTCCGGATTCACGCATCCGTCTCCAGATCTTCAGTCCCGACTCCCACTAACCGCTCCAAACTACGGGTTTCACGACCTTGACCTCAGCCACAGCTGCCACTCTTGAGGCTGGATGTCCTTCTCAGACAACTGCAAACGCGACAAATTGAATTTGTCCAACTCCGAGTCGATACGATCAGCGACACCCAATAGTTTGGAGGTTGCAGTTGTAGGTCACGTCTGTCGCCATTTGTAGGTCAGACCTGTCTCCCCATCAGGTCTGATCTCCACCCTTATGTTTTATGATCGCTGGGTGTCACATTTTATAATGGTAGTCTGTAATATATTTACGGCTGGTCTCGTAGGTAAGATGAGGAAGCTCATATTATAAAATGTGTGACGTCAGCAGAGGTGGCCATCGGTACCTGGTTCACATGTCCTCACACAGCGGTTCTGTAAAAGTGTTTGATCCTCTCTCTTCTGGAGCAACATCGCTGGCCAATTTTACGGTTGCCACGAGGTTGGTGAAATAGCAAACGAATCGTTGAAATAGCAAATGAATCGTTGAAATAGCAAATGAATCGTTGAAATAGCAAATGAATCGTTGAAATAGCAAAGGAATCGTTGAAATAGCAAACGAATCATTGAAATAGCAAACAAATCGTTGAAATAGCAAACGAATCGTTGAAATATCGAAGTAATCGTTGAAATACCAAACGAATCGTTGAAATAGCAAACGAATCGTTGAAATAGCAAACGAATCGTTGAAATAGCAAATGAATCGTTGAAATAGCAAACGAATCGATGAAATAACAAACAAATAGTTGAAATAGCAAAAGAGTCGTTGAAATAGCAAACGAATCGTTGAAATAGCAAACGAGTCGTTGAAATAGCAAACGAGTCGTTGAAATAGTTAACGAATCATTGAAATAGCAAACGAATCGTTGAAATAGCAAACGAATCGTTGAAAATGCAAACGAATCGTTGAAATAGCAAAGGAATCGTTGAAATAGCAAACGAGTCGTTGAAATAGTTAACGAATCATTGAAATAGCAAACGAATCGTTGAAATAGCAAACGAATCGTTAAAATTGCAAACGAATCGTTGAAATAGCTACCGATTCGGTGAAATAGCAAACGAGTCTGTGAAATAGCAAACGAATCGGTGAAATAGCAAACGAATCTCACACTTCCAACACGGAATCCCGAACTTAACATTCCTCTTACGTCACTTGGCACCCATTTTGTTTAATAGAAAATGTCTTTCGTGGCAAAAAACATGAACAAAATAAGGATATCACGTGATATTTAAAAAAATCATTACTAATAATCGGAGATCTTGACACTGACTCTACAGGCCAGGCTGTAACACTGACTCTACAGGCCAGGCTGTAACACTGACTCTACAGGCCAGGCTGTAACACTGACTCAACAGGCCAGGCTGTAACACTGACTCTACAAGCCAGGCTGTACCACTGACTCTACAGGCCTGGCTGTAACACTGACTCTACAGGCCAGGCTGTAACACTGACTCGACAGGCCAGGCTGTAACACTGACTCTACAGTCCAGGCTATAACACTGACTCTACAGGCCAGGCTGTAACACTGACTCTACAGGCCAGGCTGTAACACTGACTCTACAGGCCATGCTGTAAATCCATAAAGACGTCTGCTTGAAGTATTCTTGAGAGATTTAATCGAAAAATCTGCTAAAAGGATCGACTTTGTTCCCAATATGTGGTCTTTTAGCCCCATTATGTGGCCTTTTATCCCCAATATTTGGCCACTTGACCAGAAAATGTGGCCATGTCGCCAACTTATGGCCATCGGTCCCCACAAATTGGCCACCAGTCCTCCATATGTGGCCACCAGTCCTCAATATGTGGCCACTAGTCCTCAATATGTGGCCACAAGTCCTCAATTTGTGGCCATCGGTTACCCAAAATGTGGCCATGTCCCCAACTTATGGCCATCTGTCCCCAAAAATCGGCCACCAGTCCTCAATATGTGGCCACCAGTCCTCAATTATGTGGCCATCGGTTACCCAAAATGGGGCCATCGGTTACCCAAAATGGGGCCATTTCCCCAACTTATGGCCATCGGTCCCCGAAAATTGTCCACCAGTCCTCACTATGTGGCCACCAGTCCTCAATATGTTGCCATCGGTTACCCAAAATGTGGCAATGTCCCCAACTTATGGCCATCGGTCACCCAAAATGTGGTCATTGCCATAAAATGCAAATATCATTATAACGGTATTTCATAATTTTATTTCTATAAGTGGCTTTTCTACTGTGTGTTGAAATATTTTGAGGACCGCTGATGTACTCTGTTTCTAGCAGACTGTCATGTTAAGGGTTATATACAATGGTGTTTTTATGAAAGCCTGGAAATTTATCTCCTGGCTAATGTCTTTAGGGCCCTAGGTGTCTAATATTATAAATCTTATTTACGGTGTCTTATAATGCCATGACATGGGTCATGGAGCTCAGCAGACATATCAGAACAATTCAATATGTTTCAATTTATTCATCGAAAGGACATTTTAGACTTTTCTAAAATTCACCAATTCTCTCACCTTCTCTCTAAATTTCTCTATTTCTTTAACTATCTCGCCCTTTCTCTCTTACACATTCTCTCTCCAGATCTCTCTCACTCATACAATCTCTCACTCAAACAATCTCTCAGACAATCTCTTACTCACACAATCTCTCACTCACACAATCTCTCTCACTCACACAATCTCTCTCTCAGACAATCTCTTACTCACACGATCTTTCACTCACACAATCTCTCTCACTCACACAATCTCTCTCACTCACGCAATCTCTCAATCACACAATCTCTCACTCACACAATCTCTCACTCACACAACCTCTCACTCACACAATCTCTCACTCACACAATATCTCACTTACACAATCTCTCTCACTCACCCAATCTCTCTCACTCACACAATCTCTAATTCGTACAATCTCTAACTCACATAATCTCTCACTCACACAATCTCTCTCTCTCTTAAGATAGGAGAGATGAATGTTAAAAAAGTATCTCTTGGTTAGGATCTTACTCAAGTCTATATTTGACATAATGTAGGATCGTACTCAAATCTATATTGGACATAATGTAGGATCTTACTTAAGTCTATACTGGACATAATGTAGGATCATACTCAAGTCTATTCTGGACTTCATATTTCCATTTCTAAAGTGTATACAATTTAAAGATAGCTAAACTCTTAATCTCTGTCTAAACAAGGGAAAAAGCTGCATGTGTGTGACCACGTGTTTGTGACTCTAGTTTGCAGGATGTACGTTAATTGAAATCTAAGATTGGTCATGTGACAGCAAGCCCCATCTTTGAGCTCGGTCCCTAGTTCAAACAGGTTTTGTTTTTGTTGTTGACAACCCTTGCACCTGTTGACCGACTTAAGAAATCGAAATGCGTATCTTTGAACAGGGGTTCTCAAGCATACATTATAGAGCATCGCTGAAGCATTTGATCGTTTCGATACCTTCTGCGTGCTAAAAGGTAATCATACCCATTCTCTGGAACTGAGTCACGTGACATTCTTTTCAGTTCAGTAAACTTGGTCGCACAGTTTAGGCGGGAATCCAAGTCGCACAATCAATGTTTGGATTGTGATCAAGAGTTGACGTCATCAGATTGTGTATTTTTTGTTTAAAGAATTTAAATTAGATCCGTGAAATGTGATGTAAAATGTGGGCGTTGTACCCCCCCCCCCCCCGACAGCATAAAGTGAACTCTAAGCAAAATTTGAGCACCACCTCCGAAAAGTCACCTTTGAACTTTTGACCCCATGATCTCAGTTGACCTTTGAACTTGATAACTTTTAATAGGACAACTGTCTTCTCAGGCATCTTTGTTTATTTGGATTTGTATATTAGAGACAGGTGGAGACTTACCTGAGACAACAGGTGACTGGGCCTCTACAATCACGCCTCTACAATCACACCTCTACAATCGCCTATCTAGAACGCCCAGGTTTTAGCATCTGTATTATGGGATGTTTCTAACGGCATGTAAACCACAATTGTTTTTCATGTTCGTCAACACTTTTAGACTAACATCTTGTTTTAGACTAGCATCTTGACTAGCATCTTTTGGGAGACAATCATCTTCTTTGAGACTAGCATCTTCTTTGAGACTAGCATCTTCTTTGAGACTAGCATCTTCTTTGAGACTAGCATCTTCTTTGAGACTAGCATCTTCTTTGAGACTAGCATCTTCTTTGAGACTAGCATCTTCTTTGAGACTAACATCTTCTTTGAGACTTCTACGATTTCCTGTCAACTACATATCTATGAAACAAGCTAGACTGTTTTTTTGTGTGTTTCTTTCTGTGTTTATTTCTGTGTTTCTTTCTGTGTTGCTGTGTTTATTTCTTTGTTTCTTTCTGTGTTTCTGTGTGTCTTTGTTTCTTTTTGTCTTTCTTTGTTTCTTTCTGTGTTTCGTGATGTGTGTCTTTGCTGCGTTTCTTTCTGTCTCTTTACTTTCGAAGGCATTTTTTGGTCCTTCTTCCGCACATTCAGCAATTTCTAGAACCTCTGGTATTTATTTAACATGCACTCCACCTTCAGCAATGTCTAGAACCTCTGGTATTTATTTAACATGCACTCCACTTTCAGCAATGTCTAGAACCTCTGGTATTTATTTAACATACACTCCACCTTCAGCAATGTCTAGAACCTCTGGTATTTATTTAACATGCACTCCAACTTCAGCAATGTCTAGAGCCTCTGGTATTTATTTAGCAATCTGCACTCCACCTTTAGCCATGTCCAGAATATTTGGCGTTTGCTTAACTCGCCTCACCCCCCCCCCCCCCCCCACCCCCCCCCCCCCCCCCCCCCCCCCCCCCCCCCACCCCCACAACCCTCACCCCCCCCCCCAACCCTCACCCCTCAGCCATGTTCAGAACCCCTGGGGTTGACTTCGCTGCCATGATTTGTTGCACTGCCCATTCATCCTTTACCAATAAACACGAGCGGCTGCCGTCTGTGCCACAACGGACTTGAACCAAGTTCCCTCACCGAAGCGTGATAGTAGTGAAGAAATACCTGGGAATGTTAGGGGCTGGCGGTGAACGGCCCGCCGCCTGCTTCACCAGTGCGGTCGTCGCCCTGGTCCCAGTTGCCGTATCACCTTGACAGACCTTCTGTCACAGACATTACCTGTTCAAAATGTTGGTAGCATAACAACAGAGTGGCATTGTTGTGGTTTTTTGGTCGGTGTTGACAGTCGCACATTCAGGTAGGCCCTTGTGTTTACACTTTGTTAGTGTGTTTGAAGACAAAATAATGAACACATGTTTCAGTCACATTTTTAACACAGTGTAGTAGGTTCTTCTAAAAGTCATGACTAGTGCCAGGCATTGTGATCATGCGGGGACCATTCGACATGTTATGTGACCCCCCACCATTCGACATGTTATGTGACCCCCACCCCCCACCATTCGACATGTTATGTGACCCCCACCCCCCACCATTCGACATGTTATGTGACCCCCCACCCCCACCATTCGACATGTTATGTGACCCCCCACCATTCGACATGTTATGTGACCCCCCCCCCACCATTCGACATGTTATGTGAACCCCCTTAAGTGGCCGCTTGAATTGTCAACAAAACGGTGTTTAAGATGTCATATGTTCTAACTCTATGATGGATAGATATGTTCTTGCCTATGATGGATAGATCTGATCTTGTTTATGATGGATTCATTTTCCCTTTTATATTAGATAGCATAGAGACAAAAAGTACCATTCGACTGTGTCATAAATTTTGCACCGGCATCATGTCTCTTGTCTGTAAGAACTGTCCACGCCTCCAGAATCATGTCTTGTCTGTAAGAACTGTCCAGTCCAACGGCATCATGTCTCTTGTCTGTAAGAACTGTCCAGTCCACCGGCATCATGTCTGTCTGTAAGAACTGTCCACGCCTCCAGAATCATGTCTTGTCTGTAAGAACTGTCCACTCCACCGGCATCATGTCTCTTGTCTGTAAGAACTGTCCACTCCACCGGCATCATGTCTGTTGTCTGTAAGAACTGTCCACTCCATCGGAATCATGTTTGTTGTCTGTAAGAACTGTCCACTCCACCGGCATCATGTCTATTGTCTGTAAGAAATGTCCACTTCACCGGCATCATGTCTATTGTCTGTATAAACTGTCTACTCCACCGGCATGATGTCTTGTCTGTAAGAACTGTCCACTTCACCGGCATCATGTCTGTTGTCTGTAAGAACTGTCCACTCCACCGGCATCATGTCTGTTGTCTGTAAGAACTGTCCACTCCACCGGCATCATGTCTGTTGTCTGTAAGAACTGTCCACTCCACCGGCATCATGTCTGTTGTCTGTAAGAACTGTCCACTCCACCGGCATCATGTCTGTTGTCTGTAAGAACTGTCCACTCCACCGGCATCATGTCTGTTGTCTGTAAGAACTGTCCACTCCACCGGCATCATGTCTGTTGTCTGTAAGAACTGTCCACTCCACCGGCATCATGTCTGTTGTCTGTAAGAACTGTCCACTCCACCGGCATCATGTCTGTTGTCTGTAAGAACTGTCCACTCCACCGGCATCATGTCTGTTGTCTGTAAGAACTGTCCACTCCACCGGCATCATGTCTGTTGTCTGTAAGAACTGTCCACTCCACCGGCATCATGTCTATTGTCTGTAAGAACTGTCCACTCCACCGGCATCATGTCTATTGTCTGTAAGAACTTTCCACTCCACCGGCATCATGTCTGTTGTCTGTATAAACTGTCCACTCCACCGGCATCAAGTCTGTTGTCTGTAAGAACTGCCCACTCCACCCGATTCATGTCTGTTGTCGGTAAGAACTGTCCACTCCACCGGAATCACATGACTAATTTTTTAATTCTCCATAAGTTTCGCAGTTTGCTGGATCAAGTCAAATACCTCCTTATAATCAAGGTGATATCTTAAATCGATTGAAATGACCTCATTTCCTAAATATCCTCACGAGACTACCAACACAAGACAGGAGTCCGGTAGGCGGCACGTGTCTGGCCTTAATCCTCCAATTTTTAAACATTATGTACCTCTGTCTATTTTGCATTTCCGTCTTTCCCCGTCAAAAGCAAGCTATGTGTCTTCAGAAGTGGCTCGACTTATTAAATATGCAAACACTTGCGACCAGCGGGAGAGGGGGGGCACTTTTTTTAAAAGACCTTTCTTTCTTCACGACCAATTGTATTTAAAGCTTGTTATGTTTGTTACTGGCTGTTGTAAGGACCCATGCCTCGATTAGCAGATATGTTTGTAGGAATCTCTTCCAAATATACGACATATCTGCGCCATCCTTTAATCCAATAATCTCTTCCAACTATATCACATATCTTCACCATCCTTTAATCCAATAATCTCTTGCAACTAAATCACATATCTTCACCATCCTTTAATTTAATAATCTCTTCCAACTGTATCACATATCTTCACCATCCTTTAATTTAATAATCTCTTCCAACTATATCACATATCTTCACCATCCTTTAATCCAATAATCTCTTGCAACTATATCACATATCTTCACCATCCTTAAATTTAATAATCTCTTCCAACTGTATCACATATCTTCACCATCCTTTAATTTAATAATCTCTTTCAACTGTATCACATATCTTCACCATCCTTAAATTTAATAATCTCTTCCAACTGTATCACATATCTTCACCATCCTTTAATTTAATAATTTCTTCCAACTATATCACATATCTTCACCATCCTTTAATTTAATAATTTCTTCCAACTATATCACATATCTTCACCATCCTTTAATTTAATAATCTCTTTCAACTATATCACATATCTTCGCCATCCTTTAATTTAATAATCTCTTCCAACTATATCACATATCTTCACCATCCTTTAATTTAATAATTTCTTCAACTATATCACATATCTTCGCCATCCTTTAATTTAATAATCTCTTCCAACTATATCACATATCTTCACCATCCTTTAATCCAATAATCTCTTCCAACTATATCACATATCTTCACCATCTAATCCAATAATCTCTTCCAACTATATCACATATCTTCACCATCCTTTAATCCAATAATCTCTTCCAACTATATCACTTATCTTCACCATCCTTTAATCCAATAATCTCTTCCAACTATATCACTTATCTTCACCATCCTTTAATCCAATAATCTCCTCCAACTATATCACATATCTTCACCATCCTTTAATTTAGCTATCTTTTCCAACTATACGACATATCTGCACCATCCTTTACGGCTGCCTGGTGGGCCTCTGCCTGGTGGGCCTCTGCCTTGTGGGCCGTATTTAAAAGACCCCTGGTGTGGGCTCGATATATCTTTATAAAGTTGCCCAAGCAAGTATGCTCTTTTCGACTCGCTAATTATATTTTAGAAAGCATACGTAAAATGTTGGCTTTTTCAACAATGTTACATCGTCTTCTTGATATGTTACACTTATTACCATCGTATTTTTTATATGTTACTTATTACCATCGTATTTCTTGATATGTTACACTTATTACCATCGTATTTTTTATATGTTACTTATTACCATCGTATTTCTTGATATGTTACACTTATTACCATCGTATTTCTTGATATGTTACACTTATTACCATCGTATTTTTTATATGTTACTTATTACCATCGTATTTCTTGATATGTTACACTTATTACCATCGTATTTTTGATATGTTACTTATTACCATCATATTTCTTGATATGTTACACTTATTACCATCTTGTTTCTTGATATGTTACTTATTACCATCGTATTTCTTGATATGTTACACTTATTACCATCTTATTTCTTGATATGTTACTTATTACCATCGTATTTCTTTATATGTTACACTTATAACCATATTATTTCTTGATATGTTACTTATTACCATCGTATTTCTTGATATCTTACGGTTATTACCACCGTATTTCTTGATATGTTACTTATTACCATCGTATTTCTTGATATGTTACACTTACTACCATCTTATTTCTTGATATTTTACTTATTACCATCTTATTTTTTATATGTTACTTATTACCATCGTATTTCTTGATATGTTACACGTATTACCATCTTATTTCTTGATATGTTACTTATTACCATCGTATTTCTTGATATGTTACACTTATTACCATTGTATTTTTTGATATGTTACTTATTACCATCGTATTTCTTGATATATTACACTTATTACCATCTTATTTCTTGATATTACCAATGAACTTATCGATATAACGATTGGATATTTTATTTCAATTCAAAAGGAAACATATCAGAATATGATGAAATGGAACATCATGGGATGTTTAGGAACATCATGGGATGTTATGGAACATCATGGGATGTTAAGGAACATCATGGGTGTTATGGAACATCATGGGATGTTATGGAACATCATGGGATGTTATGGAGCATCATGGGATGTTATTGAACATCATGGGATGTTATGGAACATCATGGGATGTTATGGAACAATCATGGGATGTTATGGAACAATCATGGGGTGTTATGGAACATCATGGGATGTTATGAAACGTCATGGGATGTTATGGAACAATCATGGGATGTTAAGGAACAATCATGGGATGTTAAGGAAAAATCATGGGATGTTATGGAGCAATCATAGGTGTTATGTAACATCATGGGATGTTATGGAACAATCATGGGTGTTATGGAACATCATGGGATGTTATGGAACATCATGGGATGTTATGGAACATCATGGGATGTTATGGAACATCATGGGATGTTATGGAACATCATGGGATGTTATGAAACAATCATGGGATGTTATGGAACATCATGGGATGTTATGGAACAATCATGGGATGTTAAGGAACAATCATGGGATGTTAAGGAAAAATCATGGGATGTTATGGAACAATCATGGGTGTTATGGAACTTCATGGGATGTTATGGAACAATCATGGAATGTTATGGAACATCATGGGATGTTATGGAACATCATGGGATGTTATGGAACATAATGGGATGTTATGGAACATCATGGGATGTTATGGAACATAATGGGATGTTATAGAACATCATGGGATGTTATGAAACAATCATGGGGTGTTATGGAACAATCATGGGATGTTATGGAACAATCATGGGATGTTATGGAACATCGTGGGATATTAAGGAACATCATGGGATGTTATGGAACAATCATGGGATGTTATGGAACAATCATATGATGTTATGGAACAATCATGGGATGTTATGCATTTGAATAACCTCTTCATCTAAGGGCTTTCTCTCTCCATTTATTTTTTACTATTCACTGGAGGTCCATCGTGTCACAATACCCCCACCATCTTCACACTACCCACATATCATCCACACACTACCCACGTATCATCCACACACTACCCATACATCATCCACACACTACCCACACATCATCTACACAATACCCACACATCATCCACACACTACCCACGCATCATCCACACACTACCCACACATCATCCACACACTACCCACATATCATCCACACACTACCCACACATCATCCAAACACTACCCACACATCATCCACACACTACCCACACATCATCCACACACAACCCACACATCATCCACACAATACCCACACATCATCCACAAACTATCCACCATCGTCCATACATCAATCACAAACTATCCACACATCGTCTACACATCATCCACACAACATCCACACACCACACACTATCACAAAGAAATCCTACAAGCTGCACTTCTTAACAAAATTGAATAAATAAATGAACAAACAACCGACGGACTAACGAACAAACACTACGAATGCCAAGTGGAGTTAAGTGTTGGACATTTGACATGTACACTGCGATACTTTGGCGTCCTAGAATGGACATGAGTCGACACATATTACAGAACTGTGTCTAGTCGGGTTTACTTACGCCTTCTTACTTATGAACACATGTTAAAGAACTGTGTCTAGTCGGGTTTACTTACACCTTCTTACTTATGAACACATGTTAAAGAACTGTGTGTTGTCGGGTTTACTTACACCTTCTTACTTATGAACACATGTTAAAGAACTGTGTCTAGTCGGGTTTACTTACGCCTTCTTACTTATGAACACATGTTAAAGAACTGTGTGTTGTCGGGTTTACTTACACCTTCTTACTTATGAACACATGTTAAAGAACTGTGTCTAGTCGGGTTTACTTACACCTTCTTACTTATGAACACATGTTAAAGAACTGTGTCTAGTCGGGTTTACTTATACCTTCTTACTTATGAACACATGTTAAAGAACTGTGTCTAGTCGGGTTTACTTACACCTTCTTACTTATGAACACATGTTAAAGAACTGTGTCTAGTCGGGTTTACTTACACCTTCTTACTTATGAACACATGTTAAAGAACTGTGTCTAGTCGGGTTTACTTACACCTTCTTACTTATGAACACATGTTAAAGAACTGTGTCTAGTCGGGTTTACTTACACCTTCTTACTTATGAACACATGTTAAAGAACTGTGTCTAGTCGGGTTTACTTACACCTTCTTACTTATGAACACATGTTAAAGAACTGTGTCTAGTCGGGTTTACTTACACCTTCTTACTTATGAACACATGTTAAAGAACTGTGTCTAGTCGGGTTTACTTACACCTTCTTACTTATAAACACATGTTAAAGAACTGTGTCTAGTCGGGTTTACTTACACCTTCTTACTTATGAACACAAGTTTTAAGGAACTGTGTGTTGTCGGGTTTACTTACGCCTTCTTACTTGGAATGAGATTTTTTTTTTCTTTTGCTCAAATGCTAACAAAAAGAACTCTGGTACACCATAACAGGGCTGATTCTAAGTGACAAGGTATCTCCGCCATTTCTCGTACGCCATACCCCTTGCTCCAACTACTAATTGTCCATCGCTTTCATCAGCTGAGTCTCGCCCCGTAGGAATCAATACGATGGCAATTTCAAGCCAAAGCTTATTCCAAATAGTTACTACTTCAAGGAATCCTGATTCAGGAATTTATTTTGGTGGACGCTATGTTCTATTTTTGTGGGTCAGTGTCAGCACCAGACCCAGGCAAGAAAACTACAATATATTGCGGGGGGGTTGATCGCATATATTCATAGATGTTTTTACGAAAAAAATATGTTACATTTTAACAACATTTAATGTTGGTCTGAACGAAACGTGCGTTAATTTTTTAACTAACAGAACGGCCTTGACCTCCTACGTAAGGAACGATTACTATGCCTTTGGTCAGTCGTCCTTGACCTCTAAAGGAACCATTAATATTCCTTTGGTCGCTCACTGACCGTTGTACTCAGCCTCAAATATTGGGACTTTAAATACAATCATTTCTTTACTTTGCATTTCATGATTCTTGGCATGCCACTAATATGTCAGTGCGAATATGTCAGTGCAAATACGTCAGCGCGAATGTGTCAGTGCGAATATGTCAGTGTGAATATATCAGTGTGAATATGTTAGTGCAAATATGTCGGCGATGTCAATTCGTTATTTTGTGGCATTAAACTAAATCATGTCCACATATATTTTGTATTCTTAACATTAAGACCATAAAAAACAATTTTAAAACAAAAGTATGCATTTATTCCAAGGTTATATTCCCTATGCTATAAATAAAATGTTTTTCATCCAATCATGATACCAATCCATGTTATCACTGTAGCCCAGTGGTTCTCAATATTCTTAATGCACGACCCTTTAATACACTTCCTCATGTTGTGGCGACCCCACAAACATCAACTGTTTTTTCTACTTCATAACTTTTGAGTATATGTGTTTTCCGATGGTCTTAGGCGACCCCTTTGCAAGGGTCTTTTGACCCCAAAAGGGTCGCGATCCACAGGCTGAGAACCACTGCTATACACAACCAAACACTCCCCCCCCCCCCCCCCAATGTCTTCACAAGTTTTGTTCTGGTCCTAGGTCCTACCTATATCCCTACGCTTTGAGAATCTTTTTTTTGTGGCTTGGTGGTACACTGCCAGAGTAAGGGAAGGCTGGGTGGTACACTGCCAGGGTAGGGGAAGGCTGGGTGGTACACTGTCAGAGTAGGGGAAGGCTGGGTGGTACACTGTCAGAGTAGGGGAAGGCTGGATGGTACACTGTCAGGGTAGGGGAAGGCTGGGTGGTACACTGCCAGGGTAGGGGAAGGCTGGGTGGTACACTGCCAGGGCAGGGGAAGGCTGGGTGGTACACTGTCAGAGTAGGGGAAGGCTGGGTGGTACACTGTCAGAGTAGGGGAAGGCTGGGTGGTACACTGTCAGAGTAGGGGAAGGCTGGGTGGTACACTGTCAGAGTAGGGGAAGGCTGGGTGGTACACTGTCAGAGTAGAGGAAGGCTGGGTGGTACACTGCCAGAGTAGGGGAAGACTGGGTGGTACACTGTCAGAGTAGGGGAAGGCTGGGTGGTACACTGACCCCCGCAATCTGTTGTTATCCATGGCATGTTATCACACCCCCCCGCAATCTGTTGTTATCCATGGCATGTTATCACACCCCCCCACCCCCCCGGCAACAAATGCTTCATTACATTAAGCCTTTTTTTCTTTTTTAACCTAATAAAATATTGGCAGACACAAAATATCGGTTAATTATATTGATGTTGTCTCCCTTTCTTAAACACTCTATGGATATGAATGGTAGCTTCCCTTTAATAAATAAAACCAATTATTGACATTGAAGAGCAGCCCTCCACCTCCAACCTCCCCCCCCCCTCCCTTGTGTCTATTCATGTATGCTACAACTGCAACATCTGAAGACCACCTGCGTCTCATTGTTACAAATGTTACTAATATCCGGCGCACTAACCGGCCATTTTAACCGGCTGCTACCCACCCACCACCGGCTGATACCCACCCACCACCGGCTGCTGCCCACCCACCGCCGGCTGCTACCCACCCACCACCACAAGGTGTAAACAATTCTACTATCTATTCTATTTCTATCCTTCTCGCTCTATCTTTATCTTTCACACTCTCTGTTTCTCTCTATTTCTATCTATCTATCTATCTATCTATCTATCTATCTATCTATCTATCTATCTATCTATCTATCTATCTATCTATCTATCTATCTATCTATCTATCTATCTATCTATCTATCTGTCTGTCTGTCTGTAAGGGGAAGGCTGGGTGGTACACTATCAGAGTAGGGGAAGGCTGGGTGGTACACTGTCAGAGTAGGGGAAGGCTGGGTGGTACACTGCCAGGGTAGGGGAAGGCTGGGTGGTACACTGTCAGAGTAGGGGAAGGCTGGGTGGTACACTGTCAGAGTAGGGGAAGGCTGGGTGGTACACTGTCAGAGTAGGGGAAGGTTGGGTGGTACACTGTCAGAGTAGGGGAAGGCTGGGTGGTACACTGTCAGAGTAGAGGAAGGCTGGGTGGTACACTGTCAGAGTAGGGGAAGGCTGGGTGGTACACTGCCAGGGTAGGGGGAGGCTGGGTGGTACACTGTCAGGGTAGGGGAAGGCTGGGTGGTACACTGCCAGGGTAGGGGAAGGTTGGGTGGTACACTGCCAGAGTAGGGGAAGGCTGGGCAGATCCTCCGTGTGGAAGGTCTGAGCTGTACTAACCCCCAATGTAAGTGGAGCTTCACGGGGGAATAAATCTTTTGTGTACACAAAGGGAGCTAAATCATACACGAGCAAATAATCGATGCGCATTTATCTCCCTCTGACGCACATGCGTTCAATTTCAGTGAGGCGTTCGTCGCGTGAGCGGGTTTGGCTCTGAGAGTATGCGTGTGTTTGTTTCTATATAGAAATAAACCAGACCATATGTTGTAATAGGACTCATAGGGATGTATGCGAATTCTTTTCCTAGTATCAGACAAAGCTCACACATACAAAGTGAACACATTCCATTTTCACTAGAAACAATTTTTCAGCATTGTAATCCAACAAAAGTATGAGTGAACCCTGTCCCAAGTCCCGAGTCAGCAGTTCTCATATTATGGGGTAAAACCTTGACCCAAGTCAGCAGTTCTCATATTATGGCTTGAATCTCTGACCCAAGCCCCGAGTCAGCAGTTCTCATAATATGGGGTGAATCCCTGACCCAAGCCCCGAGTCAGCAGTTCTCATATTATGGGGTAAAACCTTGACCCAAGTCAGCAGTTCTCATATTATGGCTTGAATCTCTGACCCAAGCCCCGAGTCAGCAGTTCTCATAATATGGGGTGAATCCGTGACCCAAGCCCCGAGTCAGCAGTTCTTATATTATGGGGTAAAACCTTGACCCAAGTCAGCAGTTCTCATATTATGGCTTGAATCTCTGACCCAAGCCCCGAGTCAGCAGTTCTGATATCAAACGTTGGGTCTATGCATCAAAATAACAGAAAACTGACCACTGAACAGTTACTGACCGACACATACTAAATCTATTGTACTAATAAACTGCGACCAATCTGTTGTTATCCATGGCATGTTATCACACCACCCCCGCAATCTGTTGTTATCCATGGCATGTTATCACACCACCCCCGCAATCTGTTGTTATCCATGGCATGTTATCACACCACCCCCGCAATCTGTTGTTATCCATGGCATGTTATCACACCACCCCCGCAATCTGTTGTTATCCATGGCATGTTATCACACCACCCCCGCAATCTGTTGTTATCCATGGCATGTTATCACACCACCCCCGCAATCTGTTGTTATCCATGGCATGTTATCACACCACCCCCGCAATCTGTTGTTATCCATGGCATGTTATCACACCACCCCCGCAATCTGTTGTTATCCATGGCATGTTATCACACCACCCCCGCAATCTGTTGTTATCCATGGCATGTTATCACACCACCCCCGCAATCTGTTGTTATCCATGGCATGTTATCACACCACCCCCGCAATCTGTTGTTATCCATGGCATGTTATCACACCACCCCCGCAATCTGTTGTTATCCATGGCATGTTATCACACCACCCCCGCAATCTGTTGTTATCCATGGCATGTTATCACACCACCCCCGCAATCTGTTGTTATCCATGGCATGTTATCACACCACCCCCGCAATCTGTTGTTATCCATGGCATGTTATCACACCACCCCCGCAATCTGTTGTTATCCATGGCATGTTATCACACCACCCCCGCAATCTGTTGTTATCCATGGCATGTTATCACACCACCCCCGCAATCTGTTGTTATCCATGGCATGTTATCACACCACCCCCGCAATCTGTTGTTATCCATGGCATGTTATCACACCACCCCCGCAATCTGTTGTTATCCATGGCATGTTATCACACCACCCCCGCAATCTGTTGTTATCCATGGCATGTTATCACACCACCCCCGCAATCTGTTGTTATCCATGGCATGTTATCACACCACCCCCGCAATCTGTTGTTATCCATGGCATGTTATCACACCACCCCCGCAATCTGTTGTTATCCATGGCATGTTATCACACCACCCCCGCAATCTGTTGTTATCCATGGCATGTTATCACACCACCCCCGCAATCTGTTGTTATCCATGGCATGTTATCACACCACCCCCGCAATCTGTTGTTATCCATGGCATGTTATCACACCACCCCCGCAATCTGTTGTTATCCATGGCATGTTATCACACCACCCCCGCAATCTGTTGTTATCCATGGCATGTTATCACACCACCCCCGCAATCTGTTGTTATCCATGGCATGTTATCACACCACCCCCGCAATCTGTTGTTATCCATGGCATGTTATCACACCACCCCCGCAATCTGTTGTTATCCATGGCATGTTATCACACCACCCCCGCAATCTGTTGTTATCCATGGCATGTTATCACACCACCCCCGCAATCTGTTGTTATCCATGGCATGTTATCACACCACCCCCGCAATCTGTTGTTATCCATGGCATGTTATCACACCACCCCCGCAATCTGTTGTTATCCATGGCATGTTATCACACCACCCCCGCAATCTGTTGTTATCCATGGCATGTTATCACACCACCCCCGCAATCTGTTGTTATCCATGGCATGTTATCACACCACCCCCGCAATCTGTTGTTATCCATGGCATGTTATCACACCACCCCCGCAATCTGTTGTTATCCATGGCATGTTATCACACCACCCCCGCAATCTGTTGTTATCCATGGCATGTTATCACACCACCCCCGCAATCTGTTGTTATCCATGGCATGTTATCACACCACCCCCGCAATCTGTTGTTATCCATGGCATGTTATCACACCACCCCCGCAATCTGTTGTTATCCATGGCATGTTATCACACCACCCCCGCAATCTGTTGTTATCCATGGCATGTTATNTCCTACACAGTTCTAGAGGGAGTGGCTGTAGGACATCCTACACAGTTCTAGAGGGAGTGGCTGTAGGACATCCTACACAGTTCTAGAGGGAGTGGCTGTAGGACATGCTACACAGTTCTAGAGGGAGTGGCTGTAGGACATGCTACACAGTTCTAGAGGGAGGGGACTGTAGGACATCCTACACAGTTCTAGAGGGAGTGGCTGTAGGACATGCTACACAGTTCTAGAGGGAGGGGACTGTAGGACATCCTACACAGTTCTAGAGGGAGTGGCTGTAGGACATGCTACACAGTTCTAGAGGGAGTGGCTGTAGGACATGCTACACAGTTCTAGAGGGAGTGGCTGTAGGACATCCTACACAGTTCTAGAGGGAGTGGCTGTAGGACATGCTACACAGTTCTAGAGGGAGGGGACTGTAGGACATCCTACACAGTTCTAGAGGGAGGGGGCTGTAGGACATCCTACACAGTTCTAGAGGGAGTGGCTGTAGGACATCCTACACAGTTCTAGAGGGAGTGGCTGTAGGACATCCTACACAGTTGTAGAGGGAGTGGCTGTAGGACATCCTACACAGTTCTAGAGGGAGTGGCTGTAGGACATGCTACACAGTTCTAGAGGGAGTGGCTGTAGGACATCCTACACAGTTCTAGAGGGAGTGGCTGTAGGACATCCTACACAGTTCTAGAGGGAGTGGCTGTAGGACATCCTACACAGTTCTAGAGGGAGTGGCTGTAGGACATGCTACACAGTTCTAGAGGGAG
>CAXITT010000355.1:413434-433028 GCA_964033795.1 Lymnaea stagnalis
CCCCCCCCCCCAAACACACACACTTTTTCCCCAAAGGCAATCTTTTGAGAAAAAAAAGAAAAAAAACAACAAAAAAACCGAACCAAAAATGCGCGTCCAATTGGACTCCAGCCTTCCAATGGCGGGCAACACAGGAAGCCGTCATTCAATTAGTCGCAGATTAGTCGGTGATGGCGGGTAAGTGCTTGATGACGTTATGCTCGTGCCAATGAAAGCCAGGGCCGGTCGGGCTTCCCATTCACAACTCCCCCGGATCGATTTCTGGCCGCCGGGGTAACAAGCCGACTGGCGTGTTGCGCCGACGCGAAATTTGGCCGGGCGATCCTCTCGGTGATGGCCCTTGCAAGGTTTCCTTTGTGTGCACTTGTATTTGCCTCCCCTGTTTCTTATGAATGAGATGAAGTATAAAGGGAGATAAATTAAATAATGAATGTTGCTTGATGAGTTACATTATCTTCTTTTTTTTCTAAACTTTATTGCATTTCATATTTGGGCAAATGGCAACAACTGGTGGGTGCTCTTTGCCACTGACAGATAAATCGGTTAATTATTGTGTGCTGTTTTATAATATTGATTAATTGCGTGTCATTCACCAGTAATAAAGTCACATTTATTCACCAGCAGCAAAGTCACATTTATTCACCAGCCATAAAGTCATATTTATTCACTATGAGTAAAGTCACATTTGTTCACCAGACGTAAGTCACATTTATTCATCAGTCATAAAGTCACATTTATTCATCAGTCATAAAGTCACATTTATTCATCAGTCATAAAGTCACATTTATTCATCAGTCATAAAGTCACATTTATTCATCAGTCATAAAGTCACATTTCAAAGACGCCAAAGCCCGTGCATGCGCAAGGTCTCAGAAAATAAAATGATGAAACTTGTAAACAATACAAATAGGAATTTTTAAAAAAAAATATACAGTTCACTTACAGCGCCCCTTACGATTGAAGCAAAAAAAGTATAATTTAAAAAAAATATTTTTTTTTTTGCACGTGGGGTCTTACTTCTCTGGGTAACTTAGTAACGCCTTGTAAGGGATGAACATATAACATGAAAACCCCAACACTGCTTAACTGAGTTACATTTGTACAGATTTGAGAACCTTCTGTACGCGCGACCAGAACCTTACAGAGCGTGACTGATTTGATTGTGCGTCAACAAAGAGAGGGGGGCCGGGGGTATTCACGTGATGGCTTCAATGGCCCCTAAACACTGTCACTTTTGGTGGTGCTCCCCCTAAACACTGTCACTTTTGGTGGTGCTCCCCCTAAACACTGTCACTTTTGGTGGTGCTCCCCCTAAACACTGTCACTTTTGGTGGTGCTCCCCATTGGTGGTGCTCCCCCTAACCACTGTCCCTTTTGTTGGTGCTCCCCCTAAACACTGTCCCTTTTGGTGGTGCTCCCCTAAACACTGTCACTTTTGGTGGTGCTCCCCCTAAACACTGTCACTTTTGGTGGTGCTCCCCCTAAACACTGTCACTTTTGGTGGTGCTCCCCTAAACACTGTCAATTTTGGTGGTGCTCCCCCTAAACACTGTCACTTTTGGTGGTGCTCCCCCTAAACACTGTCACTTTTGGTGGTGCTCCCCCTAAACACTGTCACTTTTGGTGGTGCTCGGACCGGAACCGGAGTGGTGTAACGGTCTCCAAGGGAAACAATTGAGCTAGTCTGCTACCGCTTTCATACCAGAGAGTTGCTGTTCTTGCCGACGAAGGTCAAAGGTCAGGGGCGGCATCATGAAATAATTGGCGTGATGGAAGGCACCGTATCAACTGTATCAACCGTATCAACTGTTTTCAACTTTATCAACTGTATCAACTCTGCCCACTATACCAACTGTATCAACTCTGCCCACTATACCAACTGTATCAACTCTGCCCACTATACCAACTGTATCAACTCTGCCCACTATACCAACTGTATCAACTCTGCCCACTGTACCAACTGTATCAACTCTGTCCACTGTACCAACAATATCAACTCTGTCCACTGTACCAACAATATCAACTCTGTCCACTGTACCAACAATATCAACTCTGTCCACTGTACCAACAATATCAACTCTGTCCACTGTGTCAACCGTTCTTGCAACACTTTCAATTTTTGTCGCAACCTTGACCGAAGAGGTTTGCCTTCGTATTCACACCATTACTATTTCTAATACTATTATTACTTGTTTCATATCTATCTACATAATTCGCCAGCAAAGGTCAAACACAACCACCAAGCAGGCTATATATAGATAATTGAGTTCAATAGCGCGCAAAATATAATTCCCGATAACTACGCTAAACCATTGATAGTTTTTAATAACGCAACTTCGTTTGGTGCGTAATATTTTTCGATAAATGAAATCGTCTCAATTTAAGTGTGGTGTAAAAAAAACTGTTCAGTTGAAAAGTGTTTGGGACATCAGGGGAAAAAAACGGTGTGCAATGACGGATCACGGGGAAGGGGGTGGGGGTGGGGGAGGGGGAGGGTTGTGTAGCAAAAATTGGGATTCATAAATGTGCGATACTTGAGTTCATGTTTTGTCAAGTAACTCTAGGAGATGGGAAGTTCACGCATTGACGTCGCCAATGTTTGGCCGGCTATCACTAGTTATATATAAAACAAGTTTAAAAAGAATATCAATTTGTATTTGACATGTCTCGGTCAATGTTGTGTCTTATGTTTCCCAAAAAATGCTACGTCACCTTTATAATCTGATGTAGGTTGGCATAGCCATTAGATTGCCGTCATTCCACTTTTGTTAAGTTGGGAGATCACCAAGGAAGCTGTTGGGGTGGGAATGGGGGTGAAAAGTAAGTGGACAAGTAAACACGTTAGTGTTTAGGATATCAGCGATATTGAAACTGGATTCTGAGGAGGTCGACGACTCCAAATCCAGAAAAAAATGACGTCAGGCGTTAGAATTGGACGGCGAGTGGTTCTGAAAAATTCAACCTCTTTATCGGCTAGCAGACGATCCAACTGTGGTTGTAGAAGGAAGATGACGTTAAACACCCGAAGAGAGTGAGAGACAACACAGATGTAGTAGAGGGGCTGTGGTGCCTGAATCCAAGGGGGGAAAAGGGGTGGAGTGGGGGGCAGACGACTCATCGATTGAGATGCATTGACTGATAATAGAGACATATCTACATCAGATTGGGAGACCGTGTATGGGGACGAAAAGCCAGGCATCGGGGTAATTGGATAGCTGAGGTGGTGCATGCCAGTGGTTTTTATGTGAAATGATGGTGCAGGCCAGGGCTTTTTATGTGAATTGACGGTGCAGGCCAGTGGTTTTTATGTGAAACGATGGTGCAGGCCAGTTCTCTCAAGGTGCTGTCGTGGTACAGTCTAGTGCCCTGTATGTGCTGTTGTGGTGCAGGCCAGTGCCCTCAATGTGCTATTATGGTGCAGACTAGTGCACTCCATGTGCTGTTGCACAACGCATAATGATGGTGCATTAGATTCGGCAACCATTGTTACTGCCCAGAGACAGTTCAGCTTTCGTTTCCATGGTGACCCTGTAATCCAATGGCTACTTGACCAATCAACAGAATTTTGTGAAGCCGACATCACGACCACACCCGCCCCATTTGTGACAAGATCCTGTCAATGAAATGCCCCTGCCTTACACTCTGTGCTGCCCATATCTTGTCCCCGACAGGCGATGGTGCTGTGGTGGTCAGGTAATGAGACGATATGTGAATGCCACAACACGTCCACGTGACAAACTCAAGCGTCTCGTGTATTACGTCATCAATTACTGTGTTCGTCGTCTATCTCGTGGGGGAAAATTTGAATTGTGGGATATGTCAAGCAGGGCTGCCACACCTTGGGAATTTTCCCAAGATCTTGGGAATTATTTACCCCATTCAGGACAAAAACTCACTTTGTTAAAAAAATTCCAAAGATTAAAAAAAAAACTCTTATACATTTTCATGATCTTGAGAAATCTTGAGAAATATGTTGACAAAATCTTGGGAATATTTAAAAAATTGAGTGGTAGTCCTGATGTCAAGACATTATAGACCACGCGTCTTGCTGGAGGCCCCCCCCCCTCTTCCCTTTTCCCTTTTTATTTACATGTATTTCAATGGAAGACAAAACCAGAATTCCCTTTTTTTTTCTTCCAAGTCAAGACATCTCCGCCCTGTGTCACGGCTGAAAGTCCTAAACACGGTGAATGGTTCTATAATAGCTCACTAGTTCTTAGTGGCAAAAGTCGGTCTCACCAATTCTTAGTGGCTACGGTGAGTCTGACCAATTCTTAGTGGATATGGTAAATCTCACTAACTCTTAGTGGCTGTGGTGAGTCTCACTAATTCTTAGTGGCTGTGGTGAGTTGAGATTATCGCACCAATCATGACCCATGTTTACTTAACTTTTATGTCCATAGGGTACGTCCACATTATCGCACCCATCATGACCCATGTTTACTTAACTGTTATGTCCATAGGGTACGTCCACATTATCGCACCCATCATGACCCATGTTTACTTAACTGTTTATGTCCCTAGGGTACGTCCACATTATCGCACCCATCATGACCCATGTTTACTTAACTTTTATGTCCATAGGGTACGTCCACATTATCGCACCCATCATGACCCATGTTTACTTAACTTTTATGTCCATAGGGTACGTCCACATTATCGCACCCATCATGACCCATGTTTACTTAACTGTTATGTCCCTAGGGTACGTCCACATTATCGCACCCATCATGACCCATGTTTACTTAACTGTTATGTCCCTAGGGTACGTCCACATTATCGCACCCATCATGACCCATGTTTACTTAACTGTTATGTCCCTAGGGTACGTCCACATTATCGCACCCATCATGACCCATGTTTACTTAACTGTTATGTCCCTAGGGTACGTCCACATTATCGCACCCATCATGACCCATGTTTACTTAACTGTTATGTCCCTAGGGTACGTCCACATTATCGCACCCATCATGACCCATGTTTACTTAACTGTTATGTCCCTAGGGTACGTCCACATTATCGCACCCATCATGACCCATGTTTACTTAACTGTTATGTCCCTAGGGTACGTCCACATTATCGCACCCATCATGATCCATGTTTACTTAACTGTTATGTCCCTAGGGTACGTCCACATTATCGCACCCATCATGACCCATGTTTACTTAACTGTTATGTCCCTAGGGTACGTCCACATTATCGCACCCATCATGATCCATGTTTACTTAACTGTTATGTCCCTAGGGTACGTCCACATTCATTTCGTTTACAGAGTAGCTTGTCCGTGGACGACGCCTACTTTTTTTTTTTAATTTGTGTTCCACCTAAAATCATGTTTGTTATTTCTAAACCCGATTCCCGTAAGTTGCTAAGAGAAAATTAAAACAGATCCAAAAATGAAATTAAACATAAAAGATAGATGTTCATTTTACTCTGAATCCTTTCGTTCCCTTTATTTCACGAGATCGCCATCCAGACCTTGGTCATTTGACCGAACCATGAAACCCACAAACGACATGAAAGCGGAAATGATACGAACCAACACATTCCGTTCTTTCCTGTCCGAAAATAAATAGTATTTTTCCCAATGTGGTCGTATATCACACCCGCCAACTCGCGCCCTTTGAATTATTGACTAAACAATGAAATCTCGTTCTTTTTTTTTAACGGTGGAAACCCGGGACAACAATAACATAAACACAAAAAAAAAACAACAACCCACAAACACAAAACACACACAAACATTCATCTAGGAACATGTTTTGGTAAAATGCCATCAGCTGTGCGAGTGCCCTTGACTACTAACAGAAAAATAAGTAAATTGATTAGATTACGTCCCTTGGGAAACGGTGACGAGCCAGTATAATCACGCGCATGTATGTGTGTGTAGGTCCGTGTGTGTGTGTGTGTGTGTCCATGTATGGTGCGTGTGTCTCTGTGTGTGGCGAAGGGTTGGGTTGGGGTGGAATTGAGTTGGTTAAAAAGCGTGGAGAGGGGGGGGGGATATGGCAAGGAAAGTTTCGCAAAGCTAATGTCTTAATGGAAGCTACAAGTTGGGGCCAGTGGGGCGAATGTCAGTATCAGGGTGGAAACACACGTGGTGGCCTTCTGGATCTGATTATAGTAAAAACATCACCCAGGGGGAGCCACTGGTTTGGGAATCGGGAATTTGAAAAAAAATTTTTTTTAGATCCTTGTATGTCGTCATCAGTGCCGTGATAATCCGATACACCTTTTGACACACATGCATTTCTTCAATCCTCACCGAGCATCTCTGAGTTTGTGTTTGTCCATTACCAGAAGATTTAAGCAATGGTTTTATGACGAGTCAAGTACAGGGTAGATCTTATACTCTCATCTCTTACCACACTGAAGCCCGATCCATTTCCGAGAACGTTTGATTAGGTCGTACGTAAAGGTTTTCTTGTGTGACCAGATAATAATAATAATAAAGTTCATTTCAAAAACACGCTTCATCCCCAAAGGCTTGAAGATATACACGCCCCTGACTCACAAAGGTTGTAGTTCTAATGACCATAAACAGACAGGGGCGGCGCGTGGTTGGGTGGCTTGATTCTTACATCATGAAGAGTGATTGAACGGTACAACCAAGACCTACGCCCATGACAACGCCGCTGACACCGCCAGCACGTACCCTATACGCCGTCAAAATTTACTCCCATAACACAACAATACTAGGGCCTCCCCCCCCCCCAACATCATTCCCCCCACCCCATGTTACCGCCCCTGACCCCGCTATCAATAGTCTCACATTTGTTTGCCGGGACTGTTGACAGTGATGCGCCTTTGAACGTTGGGTAGAAATCAATCCTTACATATCTTATCTTTCATGTTCTTACATATCATATCTTATCTTTCATGTTCTTACATATCATATCTTATCTTTCATGTTCTTACATATCATATCTTATCTTTCATGTTCTCAGTAAGTACAACAGCACAAAATAATAAAATAACTTGTTTCATGCCCCACACCAAAGGTCTTTTCAAATTTCAAAGATTATTTCTTTGACATAATCCCCGGCGTTTGATGATCTCTTCAAGGAATTCAGCTGATCTATCTTGAATCCTTTATTTGTGAAGTTTTGTGTGGGCGGGAGGGGGGGGGGGTTGAAATCGATAAGTCACCGACTCAACATACACAAATATCCTTAATGTAACTCAGTGGTATCTTCACTTATTTTTGAAATATGCCCGAGTCGGTGACTGATACAAGAATTTTTGTGGGGGGGGGGGGGGGGGGGGGTTGAAATCGATAAGTCACCGACTCAACATACACAAATATCCTTAATGTAACTCAGTTGTATCTTCACTTATTTTTGAAATATGCCCGAGTCGGTGACTGATACAAGAGTCGTACTTAAGTCATTCTGCGTGGTTGGTATCGGTTAAATAGAGAAGAGACTGCGTTTAAGTCATGAAATGACATTGCAAGGTCAAGGTCATAGGATGTGACAGTCTGAATAACCGTCTAATTCAGTGGCTCTGCACCTTCTTAATGCCGCGATATTTTGACACAGTTCCTCATGCTGTGGCGACCCCCAGCCACAAATTTATTTTCGTTGCTACTTCATAACTGTAGAACATATGTGTTTTCAGATGGTCTGAGGCGACCCCTGGGAAGGGGTCGTGCGACCCCCAAAGGGGTCGTGACCCACAGGTTGAGAACCGCTGGTCTAATATAATGGAAGCGACGTTGAGGACTCACATAACAATGAACAATAAGGACATCAGTTAATAAAAATCACAAATGGTGTTAGTAGAAGCAGGTCGGAGAGTATTCAAATCTAACACTGAAAACGTTTCAACTAAGGTATCATCTAAACATTTTGGGGATGAGGCTAACACGAAATCAGTGCACCTCATTTGTTTCGTGGAAAAAAATGAAAGTTATTGTACTATACTTTTTAAATCTCTTTATATTAACTTCGTGTTTGTTCGTGGGTGGCTGGCAAAATGTTCGGACGGCTAATTGACCCACTCTCCGCCAAACTATTGAGCTGAACCTTGGCTCATAGGCCCGTTTCCGATGACTACACATTCTCTCAAATGTTCAGCCTCAACCCCAAAAATCAGTTATTCCTGTTTTTCAAAAGGAAGATGAAGGAAATATGATGGCACTGATTTCACGAAACGAAATTCCCGATAACTGCGCTAAATGAGATTATTTAAACATAAAATATTGCGCAAGTGCGATTGGTGCGTAATATTTTCGTTTGCTTTTCTGAAACAGTTGGTGAAATAAATCTGTGATGTACAAACGGGTGGGACATTAGAATATTATATAATTAAGGGGCGTGAGAAAAAAAAAATGCGGCTGCGAGCCTGGGGGGCCCGGAACACCAGTTGGTGATTCTTAAAAAGTGCTTTAGTTGTATGCATGTTTTGTCAAATAGTCCCCCCCCCCCTTCCATTGCTCGACATTACATTTTATAAAGGATTTATTAAAAAAACCTTTATATTTAGGGGCTGTTTATTACATCTCTTTGTACTTCTTGTGAGGAATGTTTATACACCACTCTTTGCCCTTCTTGTGAGGAATGTATATACACCACTCTTTGTCCTTCTTGTGAGGAATGTATATACACCACTCTTTGTACTTCTTGTGAGGAATGTATATACACCACTCTTTGTCCTTCTTGTGGTGAGTATATACACCACTCTTTGTCCTTCTTGTGATGAATGTATATACACCACTCTTTGTACCTCTTGTGAGGAATGTATATACACCACTCTTTGTCCTTCTTGTGAGGAATTTATATACACCACTCTTTGTACCTCTTGTGAGAAATTTATATACACCACTCTTTGTCCTTCTTGTGATGAGTATATACACCACTCTTTGTCCTTCTTGTGAGGAATGTATATACACCACTCTTTGTAACTCTTGTGAGGAATGTATATACACCACTCTTTGTAACTCTTGTGAGGAATTTATATACACCACTCTTTGTAACTCTTGTGAGGAATTTATATACACCACTCTTTGTCCCAATTTGAGAGCAAATGTTTGCAGGCCAGTTTTTATCCGAACACCTCCCGATCTAAACGGATGCCAGCAAACGGACGCCCCGAAGCCAATATTAGATGCCACGTCATGCTATTGATGCGCCCAACGCCCTCTGTCGGCGAAGCTGTCGTCTGCAAGCAATGAATGAAACGCTGTTCAAAGATGTCGTGTCATGGCCTGCAGCAGCGGTTCTCAACCTGTGGGTCGCGACCCTTTTACAGGGGTCACCTAAGACCATCTGAAAACACATAGACTCTACACTTATGAAGTATCATCGAAAATAATTGTGTGGTTTGGGGGTCGTCACAAAATGAGGAACGGTAATAAAGGGTCGCGGCATTAGAAAGGTTGAGAACCACTGGCCTACAGTGTCCTGTACTTTAAGGGGGAGGGGTGGAGGAGGTACATTCCTGGGATCCAGATATCCATCAAAATTCTACGCAAGGGTCGTTGAACCCCTCACTGTCGTAACGCCGAGGGTAAAGACTTGGCACAGTGTCAATGACGTCGCAGGAGTGCACATGTACGGGACAGCGCATGGCTTTCAGAAGACACTGTCGTGTTGATGTCCAATGTCGTGCTGATGTCCAATGTCGTGCCAATGTCCAATGTCGCTATCTAGTTGTTTCACTGGTGATAAAGGATAACATTCGGTGGCCACTGTGACATAAAGTTATAAATACAACGTGAAGTTATTAATTCAACTGAAGGGCTTCATGTTTAAGGCTGACAATGGTAGTTTGGAGAATTTTAAAAAAAATAAAGATCTGTTGAGAGCATTTATAATGTGTTTTCTATCATACCACGAGTAAAATTGAGTTTTCTATCATACCACGAGTAAAAGTGAGTTTTCTATCATACCACGAGTCTCGGCGTTTGCCGGGAAACATAACTACTGGGCACGCCCCGCGTGGGCAGACAAAGGGTGTGCTCGGTACCTGCCGTACATAAAACAGCTCCCACAGGGCTGCCGGCTGGGATATTTCGCAGTCGGAAAGTTAGGCAGAGCCAGGGTAGGGATCATGATTACAAGTTGCCGTTGACGGGTATGAGGCCAGAGGCGAGGGTGGTAACCTCTGGCCGAGGATTCAAACAATGCAGCCATGAGAAAGCTGTCCCTAGGCAACCGTTTCGTCCCAGCTACAGCGTGACCTAGTCGCGTTGTGGAAGCCCACTGTGGAATCCCTCTTATAGGGAGTCCGACGATTTCCCGGGATGGGTGGGGGAAGATATTAGGACGTACATTTTTCCATCCCAACTCCTAGAGAAAGTCGATCGAGTGCACTGTTTAAACGCATAGTGTCGGATCGACCGGGTGCCTCCTCGTTGGGGCGGCCCCCAGGCGGGGTCCTGGTCGAGCGCCCAGGCGGGGGACTTGGGTGAGGGGCCCGTGTGGGGGCCGTCCTGGCGAGTGGGCATCTCCAACGTGCCGCTCCGCAGCCCGATACGTCGGACCGGGGAGGGTAATTTGGGGGGGGGGGGCATTAAGAGTCTTAGACTCGCCCCGCTGACGCCATTTCTTAATGTAACATCATACCACGAGTAAAAAATTGTGTTTTCTATCATACCACGAGTAAAATTGAGTTTTCTATCATACCACGTGTAAAATTGAGTTTTCTATCATACCACGAGTAAAATTGAGTTTTCTATTATACCACGAGTAAAAAATTGTGTTTTCTATCATACGAGTAAAATTGTGTTTTCTATCATACCACGAGTAAACAATTGTGTTTTCATTCATACCACGAGTAAAATTGTGTTTTCTATCATACCACGAGTAAAAAAATGTTTTCTATCATACCACGAGTAAAATAGTGTTTTTATCACATCACTAGTAAAACAATGAGTTTCATGATATACCGTTTGAAATCTGGTTGTCTGTAGCAAAGTTAAAATGGAATAAAGAGATAGTCCTTGCAGCCGCTACCATGAACAAGAAAGTTTTTTTTTATGTGTGTGTGTGTGTATATGTGTGTTTGCGTGTGTGTGTGTTTGTGGTAGATTGTTTCCCTTATATGTGACAGTTTGCTCCACGAGGTCGTCAAATTGTACAAGGGTCATTGTGCTGTACAGTTATACAAGGGCCATTGTGCTGTACAGTTATACAAGGGCCATTGTGCTTTACAGTTATACAAGGGACATTGTACTGTACAGTTATACAAGGGACATTGTACTGTACAGTTATACAAGGGCCTTTTGCTTTACAGTTATACAAGGGACATTGTACTGTACAGTTATACAAGGGCCATTGTGCTTTACAGTTATAAAAGGGTCATTGTACTGTACAGTTATACAAGGGCCATTGTAATAATAATAATAATAATAAGTGGTCTTATATAGCGCGGTACCCCGGCCTAGGGCTGGGCTCACCGCGCTGTACATAAATATAGCAAAGAGGCATAATCATAATATTAAAATAAAATACATAAATGAAATAAAAACAACATATAAGCAAAACAACACCATAGGTCTATTCATCCACCCACACCAGACATTTTTACAAGGAAACCCATGTACGTTTATCGGTTTATAGGAGGAGAATCAGTCAGAGTAGTATAGTTTAAATAGATGTGTTTTGAGTGCAGTTTTGAAGGCCTGTGTGGTTGTTATATTGCGGATGTGTAGTGGCAAAGAATTCCATTGTTTGGGGGCGCAGAAAGAGAAAGATCGTTCACCATATAATTTAGTGCGTGTCTTGGGAACGGACAGAATACGCGAGTCTGCGGAGGAGCGAAGTTGTCGAAGGGGTGAATAGACAGAAAGAAGTTCAGTTAGATAGGAAGGGCAGGAATCCGAGAAAAAGTTGTGACAGAGAAGAGACAGCTTGTAGTCAATGCGTGCCTGTATAGGGAGCCAATGTAGTGAGTGGAGTAGTGGAGTGACGTGATCACGTTTTTTTGCCTTAAGAACAAGCCTAGCAGCAGAGTTTTGAACTTTCTGCAGTTTTTCTATAAAATGTTTCGGTGAACCTGACAGAAGTGAGTTGCAATAGTCAAGACGAGAGAGAACAAGAGCACAGACTAGAGTTTTTGTTGCGCTAACTGTCAGGTAGTGGCGGATGGAGCTGATCTGACGGATGGCGGTGTATGCCGAACGACAAATGTGAGAGATATGTTTATCGAGAGACATGTTGTTAGAAAGAATATAACCAAGATTCCTAGCAGAGGGTGTAAACTGTATGTCGGAGTTACCTACTTGAAATGAGGTGGGAAGAGTTGAGGTAGAGGATGATTTGTGATTGTAAATGAGGAGTGCTTCTGTTTTGTCATCATTAAGCTTCAACTTGCTGAGTGTCATCCAAGACTTGACATCATCAATGCACCCCCGCAAAGTCTGGACAGCGGAATCGACAAGAGATGGATGGGTATGCATGTATAGCTGCGTATCATCTGCAAATGACTGGTTCTCAACAGCATGCCTCCCGAGCAAGAGGAGTAGTGGTCTGGTATACATTATGAATAGAACCGGACCCAAAACGGACCCCTGTGGCACTCCGTACACCAAATCAGCACTGCCGGAGAGACAGCCATCGACAGAGACCATTTGCGTTCTATCAGAGAGGTAGGACCTAAACCAAGCCAAAACCGAACCAGAAATTCCAAAGTAGTTTTCAAGGGTTTTGAAAAGGATTTCATGGTCAACAGTGTCAAAGGCCGCACTGAGGTCTAAGAGGATCAAAATGGAGACATTACCGCTGTCCATTGCGCGCAAGAGGTCATTACTGACTCTCAAGAGAGCTGTCTCCGTGCTATGGAAATGTCTATAGGCCGACTGATTAGAACTGAGAAGAGAGTGATCATTTAAGTAAGCAAAAAGTTGTTTTAGGACTAGTTTTTCAATAACTTTAGATAAAAATGATAAGTTAGATACAGGTCTATAGTTTTTTAAATTATTTTCATCCAGACCGGGCTTCTTAAGCAATGGTTTGATGACAGCTGATTTGCAAAGAGGCGGAACAGTGCCAGAATATAAGCTTTCATTTATTATGCGGGTTATTGTTGGGAGCAAGATATCTAATGACTCAACCAACAGGGGGGTTGGGATGGGATCCAAATAACATGACGTATGTTTAGATTTTAGGATTATATTTTTTACCTCAAGTTCTGAAACAGGTTTAAAAATATTAAAATGGGAAGTAAGACAAGGGAAAGGAGGCAATTCAAGGGGAGGGGCATCAAGACGATCAAGCTCAGCTCGAATGTCAGCTACTTTGCTTGTAAAGAAATTACAGAAAATATCTGGTTGCTTGGGCAGGGGAAACACCGAAGGAAGCGCATTGTACTGTACAGTTATACAAGGGACGTTGTGCTTTACAGTTATACAAGGAACATTGTGCTGTACAGTTATACAAGGGCCATTGTGCTTTACAGTTATACAAGGGACATTGTACTGTACAGTTATACAAGGGCCAGTTAGCTGTACAGTTATACAAGGGACATTGTACTGTACAGTTATACAAGGGACATTGTACTGTACAGTTATACAAGGGACATTGTAATGTACAGTTATACAAGGGACATTGTACTGTACAGTTATACAAGGGACATTGTGCTGTACATTTATACAGGGGACATTGTACTGTACAGTTATACAAGGGACATTGTGCTGTACAGTTATACAAGGGACATTGTACTGTACAGTTATACAAGGGGCATTGTACTGTACAGTTATACAAGGGACATTGTGCTGTACAGTTATACAAGGGACATTGTGCTGTACAGTTATACTAGGGACATTGTACTGTACAGTTATACAAGGGACATTGTACTGTACAGTTATACAAGGGACGTTGTGCTGTACAGTTATACAAGGATTATTGTGCTGTACAGTTATACAAGGGACATTGTGCTGTACAGTTATACAAGGGACATTGTACTGTACAGTTATACAAGGGCCAGTGTGCTTTACAGTTATACAAGGGACATGGTACTGTACAGTTATACAAGGGCCATGGTACTGTACAGTTATACAAGGGACATTGTGCTGTACAGTTATACAAGGGACGTTGTGCTGTACAGTTATACAAGGGACATTGTGCTGTACAGTTATACAAGGGACATTGTGCTGTACAGTTATACAAGTGACATTGTACTGTACAGTTATACAAGGGACATTGTGCTGTACATTTATACAGGGGACATTGTACTGTACAGTTATACAAGGGACATTGTGCTGTACAGTTATACAAGGGACATTGTACTGTACAGTTATACAAGGGGCATTGTACTGTACAGTTATACAAGGGACATTGTGCTGTACAGTTATACAAGGGACATTGTGCTGTACAGTTATACTAGGGACATTGTACTGTACAGTTATACAAGGGACATTGTACTGTACAGTTATACAAGGGACGTTGTGCTGTACAGTTATACAAGGATTATTGTGCTGTACAGTTATACAAGGGACATTGTGCTGTACAGTTATACAAGGGACATTGTACTGTACAGTTATACAAGGGCCATGGTACTGTACAGTTATACAAGGGACATTGTGCTGTACAGTTATACAAGGGACGTTGTGCTGTACAGTTATACAAGGGACGTTGTGCTGTACAGTTATACAGGGGACATTGTGCTGTACAGTTATACAAGGGACATTGTACTGTACAGTTATACAGGGGACGTTGTGCTGTACAGTTAAACAAGGGACATATCATTCTAGCGGTGCCTAGAGAAATTCATCAGTGACCATTCGAAACTCATCGTTAGAACTCAGTGACACGTGGTTTAGAGAGAGTGGGTGGCCCATGTGAGGTGACACATGGTTTAGAGAAAGTTGGCCCATGTGAGGTGACACATGGTTGAGAGTGAGTGGGCCCATGTGAGGTGACACATGGTTGAGAGTAAGTGGCTCATGTGTGGCTACTGACCCAATCAGTGAATCAGGGGGACAGCAAGTAATATGTACGTGTATATTATGACTATAAACGTTTTTTTCATGCCACCTACCACTCACACGACACCGCCCCCCCTCCCCTTATAGACTCTTAATCCGCACCCATGCTTTTGTTGTAGAGGAGGTGATGACGTCATACGCCATAGTTCTTCTCAAATTTTTACGTCAGAGAGAGAGAGAGGGGGGGGAGAGAGGGAGAGAGAGAGAGGGGGAGAGAGAGGGGGAGAGAGAGAGGGGGAGAGAGAGAGGGGGAAGAGAGGGGGAGAGAGAGGGAGAGAGAGAGAGGGGGAGAGAGAGAGGGGGGGGAGAGAGAGGGAGAGAGAGAGAGGGGGAGAGAGAGAGGGAGAGATGAGAGAAATAGGAGGAGGGGGGAAGAGAGGGAGGGAGAAAGTCCCTTTACTGTTTTCAAGGTCATTTACCTGCAAGTGACCTTGTCGTAACAACAGGCTACGACTGCATGCTGAATCATCCAGTCTAAATGTTTTTGTTATGAGTCTGTCAGAACGTTTGAAAAAATAGAGATTCTAAAATTAGAAGTTGTATAATTTATAGAGCTTGTATTTACACTGTTAAAAAATGGAACCAAAGTTTGGCATGAAAGATACGGTAATTACCGGATATTATTCAGTAAACGCCCTCTGAGGAAAATGTTATTCTTTGAGACTTCATAGTCCTCCTACCGTGAAGAGCTGCATGGTTACTCTCTGAGACTCCGTGTTCATGTAACCATGAAGAGCAGCGGACAAAATAAACAGAAAGTGCTGAGACCACGCGGTGTTGTTCCCGTTATTTCCCATAAGTCAATGGTTCAAGGTCAGGTTCTGTCTCAAATACGAGTCTGGAAATCTTTCGGTCACTCCCCAGATGAAGGACACTTCAATCTCATCGAGCGAGCATCCGCATGTCTGCTGTTCCGTGTTGCCGCCGAGGCTCTGATTGTCACAGTTTCCCCTTGTACGAAGACTGAAACAAATAAACAGTTACAAACAAGGTGCAATGGTCAGTCAAGGTGTCCTGGTCAGTCAAAGTGTACTGGTCAGTCAAGGTGTACAGGTCAGTCAATGTGTCCTGGTCAGTCAATGTGTCCTGGTCAGTCAAGGTGTACTGGTCAGTCAATGTGTCCTGGTAGGTCAATGTGTCTTGGTCAGTCAAGGTGTCCTGGTCAGTCAAGGTGTACTGGTCAATCAAGGTGTCCTGGTCAGTCAAGGTGCACTGGTCAATCAAGGTGTACTGGAATAAAACGGTTATCTCCTTCTTTCTGCGCACAGAATGAGGTCAATAACCGAACGAGTCACTCAAATTATATTTGACCATTTGGAAATCAATGGATGTGTTTTATTTTATAAACTGAATCTGCTTTGAGTTGACTTTTCGTTGGATGTCTGCCTTGTTACTTTGTGGACGACTGCCGCATTACTCGTTCTTTAACTACAGAATGTAACACAACCATTAACAAAAATTATAAATAGACGTATTTTTTTAAATTTTAAAATGTGTGTTTGCATGAGTGCTTACCGCCTGCCCCATTTCTCCACTTTCCCCTCCACATCCACCACAGCCACGTGTGGACTTCACTTTCCCTCCACATCCACCACAGACACGCGTGGTCTCCACTTTCCCTCCACCAGACCCACGTGTGGTCTGCACTTTCCCTCCACATCCACCACAGCCATGTGTGGTCTGCACTTTACCTCCACATCCACCGCAGCCACGTGTGGACGAGATCACGTCTTAACAGCGTTGTCATCCTGAGAGGAGTAACATCCCCATGTCCCGTCTTGTGTGACTCTTGAGCTCCCTACAGAGGTCGCACGCGACGTAACTCGTGTCTCTTCCCCTCCCCCTTCCCCTCCCGGAGCGTGATGGATGACGGTGGTAAGGTCTACCTTTTTTTACCGTCATTCCAATGTTTGTTTTGTAACAACTTCCCGGAACATTTGTTACTGCTCTCCCCTTGATACTACCGTCATTATACATTCCTCTCCAGATTAGCTCCCCTTACCGTGTTGTATTTAATGATTTAAAAGTATGCAAACTTTTTGACAATAATTGCCCCCTCCTCCCAATAGATGAATTTGTAGACAGGATGTGGGGAACATTATGAGTAATAATATAAAGGAAATTGATTTCTTGTAACTATTAACAGCTAAGAACTCAGTGATTTCCCTTTGTGTGCCCCATTTACCTCCCTTGTCATTTTATTTCAATTTTTAAAAAAAATATAATAATAATACAATAAACAAATTAACAAACAAAAACAAACAAAAACAAACAAAAACAAACAAAAACAAACAAAAACAAACAAAAAACAAACCAAAAACCATGACAGTTAAAACAAGTTTCGACCATAACTTGGGTAACTGTCAACATTTTGACAAGTCGAGTCTGTAGATTTCTCCTACTTGACAAAGTAGAAGTACACGAGCAAGCAATACGCAGATGTGATTTAATCAAATATGCGGACATTAGACACAATACAAAGAGACAAATTGCCCGAATTGTGAAGATAAGGCCATTTGAGCACCGTGATAGCGGAATGAATTGACCGGTAAGGTCACTTTGAAGCCAGGCAGGCATGACACTTTTTGACACAGGTGTGTGTGTGTTGGTTGGGGGGGGGGGTAAGTTATTATCATGGGACTAATTGGGCTTATATTTAGACCCGTGCCTATGAAGTATGATATAATAACACGCCCCCGGGGCGGGGAGCTACTGGTATACATCATGTGTAACGTTTTGCTGTGCTAATTACAAAGATTGTAGACTTGCACGCCAATCATCAAATTTCATGATTGAGGAATTAAGTCGACGATACAAAGTTGTGAAGAATGGACACAAGACACAGTGAAGAATGGACACAAGACACAGTGAAGAATGGACACAACACACAGTGAAGAATGGATACAAGCCACAATGAAGAATGAACACAAAGACAAAATGAAGAATGAACAGAAAGACAAAATGAAGAATGAACACAAGACACAGTGAAGAATGGACACAAGACACAGTAAAGAATGGACACAACACACAGTAAAGAATGGACACAAAGACACAATGAAGAATGGACACAACGACACAATGAGGAATGGACACAAAGACACAACGAAGAATGGACACAAGACACAGTGACAATAAACACAACGACACAATGAAGAATGGACACAAAGACACAACGAAGAATGGACACAAGACACAGTGAATAATAAACACAAAGACACAATGAAAAATGGACACAAGACACAGTGAATAGTGGACACAAGACACAGTGAATAGTGGACACAAGACACCGTGAATAGTGGACACAAGACACTGTGAATAGTGGACACAAGACACAATGAATAATGTTCATGATTTTTGTTATTAAATTGACCAAACTGTTGTGTCATTTGTGACATACGGGTCAGTACAGGTGGAAAGTTTCACATTGAAAAACGCACGGTCTATTAATAAATGACCTGTATAACTAGGGAGGTCACTATTTGAAATATCTTTATTTTAAAATAAAACCGTCCTGCTCCCAGCCTTATATGTTGTATCAACCGTGCAGGTCCGTGCAGAATAAAGATACAGCGTCTCACTTTATAACAAAAGAAACTTGACATAATATTACTGGGTGAAACGTGTTAGTGTTGGCTGCATCCGTCAGCCAGTCCATCACTGTCATACAAGAGCGGTTCTCAATCATCAAGGGCCGTACCCTTTATTTCAAGATTATTTTTTTCAAAACACCTGACCTTGAAAAGAGATTTATTCCAACTTATGACAACTTAGTCTGATGTAGAAAGGTCACGTCACTTTATGACAACTTAGTCAGATGTAGAAAGGTCATGTGACGGTAGGGGTTTGCTAAAACGAAATGATTGTTAAAAGGTGCGACAGTTCCCCAATTTGAGATCCCATGCTCGACCATACATACAGAAGTGTGTATCAAAATCTTCTGTATAGACTCGATGGGGAAGCCTCCAAAGTACAGTGCTAAACTTGTGTGTAACAGTCGTGACATCTGAACTAAAGAGCTAAATTTGTGTGTAACAGTCGTGACATCTGAACTAAAGTGCTAAACTTGTGTGTAACAGTCGTGACATCTGAACTAAAGTGCTAAACTTGTGTGTAACAGTCGTGACATCTAAGAACGTAAGTTCAATGTGTGTTTAAATGATACCAAGTACAAGTTCTGTCCGTTGTATCGTTTATGTTTTGTGCATTATGTTTTATGTTTTGTACTCCGGGTTCATAGAAAAACAAAGACACCAAGGCCAGCTGTACTAATATGAAGTCACGTGTGCGCCCGTGGGTAAACTGAGCCCATCTCATTGAAACCTGTTATCTGTAAAAAAACCGATATTTGATGCTGATATTTTCGGGATAGTTCATGAATTTACACAAACTTTTGAATCTTTCAACTTATATATCATAAAGTATGTATACAAGATGGAGATATATCATAATGTATATGTAAAATATGTAAATAAGTCATAAAGTTTATATACCAGATGTAAATATATCATAAAGAATATATACGAGATGTAAATATATCATAAAGTTTATATACAATGTGTAAATAAATCGTAAAGTATATATATATATATATATATATATATATATATATATATATATATATATATATATATATATATATATATATATATATATATGTGTGTGTGT
>CAXITT010000355.1:433821-473476 GCA_964033795.1 Lymnaea stagnalis
AAAATAAAATAAAATTACAATCTTCAACTTACAGTATGGTAGATCTCGTACCGGTACACAGTTAATACAATTAGAAATAATGATGCCAATAAATAATGCGAAATAAACACATATAAGTAGGAGCACACAAATACACAAAGAATAAAACACGCCTCGTAATGTTAAGAAAATCTATCTGAAAAATCTCCCTCTTCTCTGTATCTGTAAATCCTTATATACATGTAGCGTAAGACGCTTCCAAAAGGACCTATTACGTGTTGTTTACATATCTCGGGTTAAGGAGTAGATTCGAGAAATTACCCGGTGACATTCTACCCAATGCGTAATTGGAAGCCGATTGTAAACACGATACTTCAAAGGCCTAAGCCACACCCCTTTGTGAACACAGCGTCTCATGCGGGGTCAATCAGAGGGCACGCACGAGAAATATTATGTAAACAGGCTCTCTATAACAGGGACTAATACCCCCCCCCCCTTTTTTTTTTTTTTACAATTAGTACCCGAGTATGTTGTGGGTTAAAGACGTCGTAAGATTATATTTTGGGACAAGAACTGCTTGCAACAAGTCAACCTTCTGTCAGCGAGATAAGATAAGGATTACTGCATGGGGAAGCAAAGCAAAAGCAACAACAAGAACAACAACAATAACATTTCTAAAATTTCATTCATTTCTGAAGAAAACAACATCATCTTACGACTCCAATGGCGGAGTCAATGAAATTAACTCTCCACCCAAGTCACAAATCCGCTTTAGAGAAGGAAAGTCAACATGTTGACAGCTGTTGACAGCTTTGGTGTGGTGGTGACAAAACCTCAAAGAAGTGAAAGTAGATGTTTGGTTTGTTTGAACTGCTTGCCTCTATAACACAAAGTAGTTCTTCCGCCAATGACTTGTGGGTATGACCGTAACATAAAGTAGTTACTCTGCCAATGACTTGGGGGTATATCCGTAACACAAAGTAGTTCTTCCGCCAATGACTTGTGGGTATATCCGTAACACAAAGTAGTTCTTCCGCCAATGACTTGTGGGTATGTCCGTAACACAAAGTAGTTCTTCCGCCAATGACTTGTGGGTATATCCGTATTATAAAGTAGTTCTTCCGCCCATGACTTGTAGGTATATCCGTATTATAAAGTAGTTCTTCCGCCAATGACTTGTGGGTATATCCGTAACATAAAGTAGTTCTTCCACCAATGACTTGTGGGTATATCCGTAACATAAAGTAGTTCTTCCTCCAATGGCTTGTGGGTATATCCGTAACACAAAATAGTTCCTCCGCCCATAACTTGTGAGTAAATCCGTAACATAAAGTAGTTCTTCCGCCAATGACTTGTGGGTATATCCGTAACATAAAGTAGTTCTTCCGCCAATGACTTGTGGGTATATCCGTAACATAAAGTAGTTCCTCCGCCAATGGCTAGCGGGTATATCCGTAGCATAAAGTAGTTCTTCCACCAATGACTGGTGGGTCTATCCGTAGCATAAAGTAGTTCTTCCGCCAATGACTAGCGCATGTATCCGTAACACAAAGTAGTTCTTCCGCGAATGACTAGCGGGTATATCCGTAACATAAAGTAGTTCTTCCGCGTATGACTAGCGGGTGTATCCGTAGCATAAAGTAGTTCTACTGCCAATGACTAGCGCATGTATCCGTAACATAAAGTAGTTCTTCCGCGAATGACTTGTGGGTATATCCGTAACATAAAGTACTTCTTCCGCCAATGACTACCGGGTATATCCGTAACATAAAGTAGTTCTTCCGCCAATGACTAGCGGGTGTATCCGTAGCATAAAGTAGTTCCTCCGCCAATGACTAGCGGGTGTATCCGTGACATAAAGTAGTTCCTCCGCCAATGACTAGCGGGTGTATCCGTAACACAAAGTAGTTCCTCCGCCAATGACTAGCGGGTGTATCCGTAAAATTAAGTGAATAATCCGACCGCCAACCGTTAGAAAGCGGAGATAACTCTTGTGATCTCAACCCATGACTTACCGGTCTTGGTCCTGATTTATTTGAAAGTCTGTTATTTACAGACAGTGAGCTTAAAGTGCATGTCATCCAGTAGTTTTAAGGGGTGTGGGGGGCGGGGTAGTGATACATCTTGATCTGTTACTGGTGTCACGTGGCTAGATTTGCGTAGGACCTTCATTGAATTAATGGTTTTAGAAAGTCAATTGTGTCCTGGGAACAGTGGAGGGTGGGCCACTGTTCCCATTGTTGAAATATGGGAGCAGACGTTCTCACAGTTGAACCTTGAGACCTTTTGTAAATTAAAATTATTTTATCAGTAAATGTAAATGTTAGGACATCAATTGCTATTTTGTTGTGTGCCGTGCTGTCTTGTGTTCATTCTGTCTTGTGTTCATGCTGTATTGTGTTCATTCTGTCGTGTGTTCATTCTGTCCCGTATTCATTCTGTCCTGTATTCATTCTGTCCTGTATTCATTCTGTCCTGTGTTCATGCTGTCTTGTGTTCATGCTGTCTTTTGTTCATGCTGTCTTGTTTTCATTCTGTCTTAAGCGTGATATATATAAGAGATGTCCTCTTGCTGTCCTCTCGGACACTACATTACAGCCTAGTCTTAATTTCATTCATTTCTGTTTTGTACTGTTGTTTGTTCGCTGGTGAAAAGAAGGCTTCTTGCCGATGCGTTCGTTGTTTTGTTGCGTTCTTTTGTCCCCCCTGGTTTACCCACACTTTTGCTTATTTCCATCTACCAGCACATTCCGTTTTTTCCTATACTCCTTGTCAAAAATCCATTAATTCCACATTAGGATCTGGTGAATTAATTGCAGTTAAAGCGAAGACGGTATCATAGAATAAATCTGGTCTAAGACACGGCAGATTATCATGGGTTTAAAAAGGGAAGACGGTATCATAGAATTAATCTGGTCTAAGACACGGCAGATTATCATGGGTTTAAACACAGGGATTAATGGCCTTTTCAAAAAGAACAATCCGTTGACGAAGTCCAGAAAGGTTGATAAGTTTTAGATGAAACACATAATGTAGCATTGGGAAGACGCGGTTGTTCAACAAGATCACTGACCACGTGTTCAACAAGATCACTGACCACGTGTTCAACAAGATCACCGACGTCGTGTTCAACAGTAGCGCTGACGTCAAACTTCACAAAAAGATTCGAACAATTGATGTAAATACCACTTGCTATAAATACTTGAACGGTTTGTTGAACTGAATTGTGTCCCTTCTATTGTAAGGTGGAATGTTTCTCTTGACTAAACAAAACAGATGTCACAGATATTGGACCTTCTACCTGTGAACTTTACCTGTGCGCAATTGTTCATTCTTCAATCTCATGAATCACCTGTTAAGTCTAGTACGTCTATGTTTAGTGGCCGGAACCCTGGGGGCTTGAGTTCATTTGAAAACAACACGAGGTACAAGTGGTAGAAAGTTGACTGATGAAAGTTACAGAAAAGTAGTCCAGTTTTGTGTGTCGTCTAGAAAGGGAGCTGGTAGATCACTGTGTTGTCTTTAAAGGTAGCTGGTCGGGTGAGTTGTTGCTGTAGCTGGTCGGGTGAGTTGTTGCTGTAGCTGGTCGGGTGAGTTGTTGTTGTTCATGGTCGGATGAGTTGGTATGTAGCTGGTCGGATGAGTTGTTGTTGTTGCAGCTGATCGGCTGAGTTGTTGCTGTAGCTGATCGGGGGTGAGTTGTTGTTGCAGCTGATCGGCTGAGTTGTTGCTGTAACTGTTCGGGGGTGAGTTGTTGTTGCAGCTGATCGGCTGAGTTTTTAGAAATATGAATGTATTTTGAATATGGATTCTTTTTTTTTAGCCATAAAGTGTCAGTTCTTGTCCTGGTGGTCCCATTGTCAGTGACCTTGTAATAACCAGTGTCAGTGTTAGTGTCAGTCTTAATGTCAGTTCTTCTCCGGGTGGTCCCATTGTCCGTGTCCTTGTAATGACCAGTGTTAGTCCTAGTGTTAGTGTCAGTCTTAATGTCAGTGTCAGTGCACGTGCAAGTATCATTCCTGGTGTCAGTGCCAGTGAATATGCCAGTGTCAGTCCTAGTGTTAGTGTCAGTCTTAATGTCAGTGTCAGTGCAAGTGCAAGTATCATTCCTGGTGTCAGTGCCAGTGAATATGCCAGTGTCAGTCCTAGTGTTAGTGTCAGTCTTAATGTCAGTGTCAGTGCAAGTGCAAGTATAATCCCTGGTGTCAGTGCCAGTGAATATGCCAGTGTCAGTCCTAGTGTTAATGTCAGTCTTAATGTCCGTGTCAGTGCAAGTGCAAGTGTCAGTCCTAGTGTTAGTGTCAGTCTTAATGTCAGTGTCAGTGTAAGTGCAAGTATCATTCCTGGTGTCAGTGCCAGTGAATATGCCAGTGTCAGTCCTAGTGTTAGTGTTAGTCTTAATGTCAGTGCCAGTGTAAGTGTGTCAGTACCAGTGATAGTGTCAGTGTACACGCCAGTGTCAGTCCTAGTGCCAGTGTAAATACCAGTGTCATTCCTGATGTCAGTGCCAGTGTACATGCCAGTGTCAGTCCTACTGTCAGTTTGCCATTCTTTTTGTTTAATGTGGAATCAAGAAATGTTTTATTATTTTTAAAATCCTTTATATTAACTTCGCTTTTGTTCGTGGCTGGCAAAATATTGGGACGGGTAATTGACCCACTTGCCGTAAAACTATCGAACTGAAACTTTGCACAAAAACTCGTCGATGACAACAAATTCTATCTTTTTTTATTAAATTTTCCAACCTCCAAAAAAATCAGTTTTTCCTATTTTTCAAGTGGTAGATCAAATTACATTCCCGATAACTGCGCTAAATAAGATTTTTTTTGTGTTGTAAATGTCGTCAGTGCGTTTGGTGCGTAATATTTTCTCTTGCTTTACTGCAATGGTTGGTGAAGTAAATCTGCGGTGTAAAGCGGGTTGGCCATTAGAATGTTAATAGAGTTCAGGAGCGTGTGAAAAATGAGCGGTTGTGAGCCTTGGGGAAGATGGGGTGGGGGGCACTCATCGAGATTCTTATCAAGTGCGTTTCTTGTATGCAGCATTTCTCAAGATTTCACCCCCCACCCCACCCAACCCCACCCCTGTTGCTATAGATTATATTTTATAAAGGATTTACACCAAGACTTTGCTTTTATGGATTGTTTTATTTTTGTTGTTCTAATGGAAAGGAAGGATATGAAGATAACCTTATTGAAGAAACGGCTGAAAAGATGGATGGAACTTTGTTTAAACTCAGGCAAACAGTCAATGATTATTTTTAGGATACAAATCTTTGAATGCCTACATTGAGATGTATCCGTGCCATAAAAGATAAATACATTTGCATGTCTACCTTAATACAAGACTTACATCAAACTTTACCGCCTCTATCGCTGTCATTAAGACAGACCATGGATACATTGTATCACAAAGTGAAGTTTGGAGATAGACACACACACACAGTTGAACTGTTTCCTGGTCACTAATCCCAACTTGCCCCTGGACATGGCGATTATGTCCCTGGATTATTGCGGTGTGTGTGTGGGTGTGTGTGGAGCTGGTTGTTTGATAGCTTTGAAATGTAACCATTATCTTCAACACTTCACGTGTATGTGTAGCTGGTTGTTTGATACTTTGAACTGTAACCATTACCTTCAACACTTCACTTGTATGTGTAGCTGGTTGTTTGATAGCTTTGAAATGTATCCATTATCTTCAACACTTCACTTGTATGTGTAGCTGGTTGTTTGATAGCTTTGAAATGTAACCATTATCTTCAACACTTCACGTGAATGTGTAGCTGGTTGTTTGATACTTTGAACTGTAACCACTGCCTTCAACACTTCACTTGTATGTGTAGCTGGTTGTTTGATACTTTAAACTGTAACCATTGCCTTCAAAACTTCACGTGTATGTGTAGCTGGTTGTTTGATACTTTAAACTGTTACCAGTGCCTTCAACACTTCACGTGTATGTGGAGCTGGTTGTTTGATACTTTGAACTGTAACCACTGCCTTCAACACTTCACTTGTATGTGTAGCTGGTTGTTTGATACTTTGAACTGTAACCACTGCCTTCAACACTTCACTTGTATGTGTAGCTGGTTGTTTGATACTTTGAACTGTAACCACTGCCTTCAACACTTCACTTGTATGTGTAGCTGGTTGTTTGATACTTTGAACTGTAACCATTGCCTTCAACACTTCACTTGTATGTGTAGCTGGTTGTTTGATACTTTAAACTGTAACCACCGCCTTCAACACTTCACTTGTATGTGTAGCTGGTTGTTTGATACTTTAAACTGTAACCACTGCCTTCAACACTTCACTTGTATGTGTAGCTGGTTGTTTGATACTTTAAACTGTAACCATTGCCTTCAACACTTCACTTGTATGTGTAGCTGGTTGTTTGATACTTTAAACTGTAACCACTGCCTTCAACACTTCACTTGTATGTGTAGCTGGTTGTTTGATACTTTAAACTGTAACCACTGCCTTCAACACTTAATTTGTGTGTGCGCGTCAATATATATGTGTGTGTGCATACTTATGGGTACCTTTGTGCGCATGTATATCTAGTTTGTGCGGGTCCACGCGCGAGTGGGATATCTAACATCATCAATAACATTCTTATTTTCAAAAAGTGAGGGGGGGGGGGTGCACAATTTATTGTTTCAAGGCATGCATATTTGATGGAGCATGCATAAAAAAACATTTATCACAAAACTTGACGTGATAAGTTTGTCTCCGACAATTCTGCTATTGCAAAGTTTAGTCGCTTTTCCATTCGAATCTATGCAACGTTCATTTTACTTTTGTATTCCTACAGGCCATTTCTATTTAAAAAGTCCCATTTCTATTTAAAAAGTCCCATTGTGTTATCTCTCTGCTGAGGGGTATTTTGATTTATATAAACGATGGGCATAGTTGAAAAGCCCGACAAAATGTCTATTTCGCACAACAGAATGTCTGCTTATGACACTAGAATGTCTATTTAGAACAATAGAATATCCTTTTAGCACAGTAGAATGTCTTGTTATCACAGTAGAATGTCTGTTTAGCACAATAGAATGTCTATTAGTTTTCATTGTTACCCTTTAAAATTAAACTAGGACATGATGCAGGCCGTTATTTTAATGTAGATAAAGAATATTTAAAAAAGAAACCATAATTAATTTGCCTCTTTTGGTACCGATGATAGAGCAATGCCAACCCCGTAATGACAGTGTGACATAAAAGCCTTGCCAGCCGTTCACTTTGAACATGGGGATTTAAGCTGATGGACCCTCAATGCAAACATTTCCTGGTCTAAAAATACCTTGCTAATCGATTTCCTTTTCATGGAGATAATTTAATTTAGAAATAGATTTTTAAGTTCCCCTAGAATTAGCGTGGCTGGATAACATTATGGGACATTGTCTATTTCAATGACACAATTAGGTATTCCTGGAGAGAGATTGTCCCCATTTAAGTGCAGTCTCCACTGTTTCTATTTTTAGATCAAGAGGCTATATCCGGAAGCCAATCTCAAACTTCCGGGAAAGAAAATCTTCGGCAACCTTGACCCTGAGTTCATACAACAGAGACGGGAAGGACTTGACGATTTCATTCACAAACTGGTGTCCCACCCCAAGCTGTGTCAGCAGTAAGTACTGTCGTTTTGTTGTGTTCCACATCAAGCTGTTCCAGCAGTGAGTACTCTCATGTCTCCCACCCCAAGCTGTGTCAGCAGTGAGTACTCTCATGTCTCCCACCCCAAGCTGTGCCAGCAGTGAGTATTCTCATGTCTCCCACCTCAAGCTGTGCCAGCAGTAAGTACTCTCATGTCTCCCACCCCAAGCTGTGTCAGCAGTGAGTACTCTCATGTCTCCCACCCCAAGCTGTGCTATCAGTAAGTACTCTCATATCTCCCACCCCAAGCTGTGTCAGCAGTGAGTACTCTCATGTCTCCCACTCAAAGCTGTGCAATCGGTGAATACTGTCGTAATGTTGTGTCCCACTCCAAGTTGTGTCCCACCTCCATCTGCGGCAGCAGTGAGAACCGTCATGTGCCCCAGCCCAAGGGGTGTCGGCAGTGAGTACCGTCATGTGCCCCAGCCCAAGGGGTGCCGGCAGTGAGTACTGCTAAATCTGACCAGACGCCCCTAAAGACAACTTCTGACCAGACGCTCAACCCAAACGTCATGTCAGTTTTACTCCAAACGTCTTGTCAGTTTTACTCCAAACGTCATGTCAGTTTTACTCCAAACGTCATGTCAGTTTTGCCCCAGATGTCCTTATGACAGCGTAACTTGCCATAATGTCATTGTACTCAAATATCATAATGGTAGTTTACCCAAGATTTCAGGATGTAGTATTTCTTCCGACTTATCATTGTTTAAAATGGACCTGTTAGTAGGTTGTTCCATCAGCACTCACCATCGCTCTAACCATCAGCATTCACTCTAACCATCAGCATTCACTTTAGCCATCAATGGTACTGGTGAGGCCACATAATTCTTGCACGTGGAATCGACCAAGTCAGAGCCCTTCTCGCGACCGGCTGCTTACATCAAGGGTTCAGCAAGGTGGATCACCCCCTTTCCCCGTTGACCGTTGACCGGCCGGGGTTGTGACCCAACAAAAAAAAAACAACAACAAACCCCCCCCCCCCAAAAAAAAAACAAAAAACTGTCGTCCAGCCTCATTCATTCGCCGACCCACCCCCTTCCCCAACTTCCATTACAATCTCTCTTCAACAATCTCTCTTCAACAATCTCTTTCCAACAATCTCTCTTCAACAAATGTTAACTATTTTGTCAAAATCTCTTAAGTGAGAATTTCAATGACTCACAAAAACCACCGGTGTATCTCTGTCTGAGGGATCCATTCAAAAATAACATCACGTGACCTTGTCATTTACATAAATAAAATGTCTAGACAAGGTCAAGGTGAGCAACACATCTGGAGATCTCTTGGCTGAAGAAAGTTAAATAAAAAATTTGGGGGGGGGGGGGGGGGGGGGGGGAGCTGGAACACTGTTAATGGTGTTAAATTGTGAAATACGTGTCTTAATGGTGTTACATTTTGAAACACGTGTCTTGTTAAAAGCTTTTATTGGAACCAGCTATGACCTCCCCAAACCTTTCTCTGCAGACTTCTCACCTTTTCTCCTCTTCTCCCTGGTTTAAGTTAAGATCTTCTCCTCTGGGCGACAGAACATTGTTTGAGTGTTGCCTCTTGTATTACACATTGAAATAGGATGACTTCTTTTGGGGTCCCTTTTGGCTTGTCAGTCCTTCTGTGCTCTAAATGTGATGTGTTTTAAAATGTGTTCAACTGTCGACGGCTTCACTCACTAAGTCACTCAAAGTTCAAAGTAACATTATCTCCTCCTGTATGTCCCTGTCCCGGATTGATCGTCTAAATAGCCCTATATAGTCACTTAATCGTTTAAATAGCCCTATCTCGTCACTTTATCGTTTAAATAGCTGTATTTTGATACTTTTCGTCTAAATAGCCGTATCTAGTTACCTGATCGTTGAAATAGCCGTATCTAGTTACTTAGTCGTTGAAATAGCCGTATCTAGTTACTTAGTCATTGAAATAGCCGTATCTAGTTACTTAGTCGTCTAAATAGCTTTATCTAGTTACTTAGTTGTCTAAATAGCCGTATCTAGTTACTTAGTCGTTGAAATAGCCGTATCTAGTTACTTAGTCATTGAAATAGCCGTATCTAGTTACTTAGTCGTCTAAATAGCTTTATCTAGTTACTTAGTTGTCTAAATAGCCGTATCTAGTTACTTAGTTGTCTAAATAGCCGTATCTAGTTACTTAGTCGTCTAAATAGCCTTATCTAGTTACTTAGTCGTTGAAATAGCCGTATCTAGTTACTTAGTCGTTGAAATAGCCGTATCTAGTTACTTAGTCGTTGAAATAGCCGTATCTAGTTACTTAGTCGTCTAAATAGCCGTATCTAGTTACCTAATCGTTGCAATAGCCGTATCTAGTTACTTAGTCGTTGAAATAGCCGTATCTAGTTACAACTTAAGATAACTTAAACAAAGTAAGAAATGATCCAGACATAATTTGTTTAAAAACGTCAGCACAGGCCGTGCCATCCACCACCCACCAAGCCCCACCCATCATTCGTTACCTGAAATTGAATTATATTTATATATATATATAAATCGTATAAATTGATTCAAGTTATGGAAGAAGTTGGTTAACTTTTGTGGAAACCAACAAATACCTGGCTAATGAACTCATTTGTTGACCCACTTCGCCTGACCTACATGCCTATTTTCTAAAAACCTTCCTCCCTGCGGGCGCAGCTAAGACTCAAAACTTACCATGTAATATGTTGGACGACAGGTAAGTTCATTTATTTCTCTTTAAGACAAACTAATTCTAAACGTTGTTTTAATGAAAAGAAATGAATATAAATGAATATAATTGAATATAAATGAATATAAATGTACATTCAAAAGAATAAGTATTAAATTTATTCGCCAAATGCACCTTGTAACCCCGTCCTATCTGCGTGTACGTGGTGACCAGGTATTAATTCAAATTCCTCCACCCCCCCCCCTTTTTTTTACACACATACTCACACAAATTATGTATAGCTCCTTGCAGAACCGTCTTAACACCAACCGAGGCCTTTGGCAAATGAGTGCATTGAGGCCCCCTATTCCTCTCTAACATATTCAGGAAATGGTTGGGGCCCCTGTTGGCGCATGCGTAATGACCAATGTTTTGTTTTCAAATTCCATCCGGGCGATGACGGCTTCTAAGGTGTTGTGTGTACAAAAAAAAAGGGGGGGGGTGGAGATAAGGGTAGGAAACAGGACGTCTATAAGCGTTTTAATAAGTCACAGAGGTGTAGCAAAGGGTGGTAGAGGGGGACAGATGTCCGTGGGCGCAAGCCGAGTGGGGGCTTTGATTGTATTTTATTGGTGAAAATAAGGGGCGTCAGAGTTTCTGAGGGGGCTTTAAAGTTAAACTCGTTCTAGGGCGCCTCACACTTCAACTACGCCCCTGATGAGTCGTTATGACGCCCAGGGCTAGGTCTGACTCCCTCGCACCCCCACCCCCCCCCCCACCCCCACCCCCCCCCCCCCCCGGCCGCACATCATCATAAATTCATTATAATTTGTGACACAAACAGCTTAACAAAACTCAAGTAGAAAAATAACTCGATTATCTGAGAACGTGTATTTAATATTTGACAAAAGGTGTCATTGATTTCGGACTGTGTGATTTATAGGAAACAAATCAAAGCGTTAAAAGTGCCCCTAGATTTGAATCGAGGGGAAGTTTTATTTTGAATTTCAGACTCATGTAACTTTTTTCAGATGAATTCATAAATCATGAAGATAGAAGCTGGAGGCCCCTAAAAGCACGGAGCCCTAGAAGCTTGAGGCCCATAGAAGCTTGAGGCCCCTAGAAGAACGATGCCCCTATAAGCACGGGGTCCTAGAAGCTTGAGGCCCATAGAAGCTTGAGGCCCATAGAAGCTTGAGGCCCCTAGAAGCACGAGGCACCTAGAAGCACAGGGCCTCTAGACTCTTGAAGCCCCTAGAAGCGCGAGGCCCCTAGAAGCATGGGTCCCCTAGAAGCATGGGGCCCCTAGAAGCAGGTGGCCCTGGGCACTGGTCCCTTGTTTCAGTTTACGCATTCCCCCCCTCCCCCCCCCCCCGGGCCTTTTCCGTTTATATATTAAAACGTTGCTCTTTGCCTTACTTTCCATCCCACTAACCATTTTCTCAACCACTTGAACGCATCTCTATCACGGTGTTAAATGAACGCATCTCCATCACGGTGTTAAATCAAACACATCTCCATTGCGGTGTTAAATGAATGCATCTCCATCATGGTGTTAAATCAAACACATCTCCATTGCGATGTTAAATGAACGCATCTCCATCACGGTGTTAAATCAAACACATTTCTATCATGGTGTGAAATGAACGCATCTCCATCACGGTGTTGACTGAAAAATTAACACCTTACCTCCTCTAATGACACCACACCCCCTCCCCCAGTCTCCCTAGGTTTCCATAAATCATACAGCTGTCAGCTAGTATCTATACCCCCACCAGCACACTCACACACTTTCCGATCTCATTTGATGACACCCTCCCCCCCCCCCCCCCCCCCCCCCCACCCCCCCCCTCCCCCTGGGTCCTCAACCTCCCACGGCCTGGCTCCCGATCATTCATGTCTGACATGACCTGGAATAACATTAGCACACTCTCCGCTAACATTAAAGTCACGTGTTCTAACCGGTTGGTTTACCAAACCTTTGACCGGAGAGGCTGAACATCGTCTCACTCCCGGGCCTGTCAATGGGTGAGTTCTCTTTCACGTAGCTACTGTAATGTGGATACTCCTATGACATAATCCCTGTGTTCCTTGCGTGCGTTCTTATTTCGCTTCTGTAGGTTGTCAGCGGCGGAGTGACGAATACAACCTGTAAGTGTTGCACAAGATTGAACTACGGTGTTGCCTTGAAGGGAAACCAACACGCCTCCGCTGCAGGTTGTGAATCTGATTCATTTTGTTACAGGAGCGTTTCCCTGTTGCACCCACCCTCTAAAGCCGCTAATGCCTTTTGTGATTTTTAAAACTGTTTGTAATAGCTGTGTGTTTATGAATGTTGTGTCATGTGTTGTGTTCATTGATTTTGTGTATGTGTGTTGTGTGTTTATGTGTGTTGCGTCATGCGTTGTGTTCATGGATGTTGTGTGTTTATTGATGTTGTGCCGTATGTTGTGAGTTCAGTTTCAATTACCCGCACACAACATGGCTTTACATATACTGTAGAACCCGGTTATGTCGACGGCCTCCCGTGTTTGCCAAAAAGCGTCGAGATAACCGATGATCGAGATAAACGAAAACCAATATGGCGGCAATATGTTAACATGTGCTTGAAATTTCTTTATGTACACCATGTACGTTAATAAATGAGAATGTACATGTACATGTTTTTGGAGGTTTTTTTTTTTTACACAACAGCGTTATCGCGATTGGTTTGATGAAGTGATCGGCATCCTACACAAATGTACATACATGTTTGCTAACAACACAAGGCATGTGTGGGGCGCCACTTTTTCCGGATCATCCCGGAATTCCGGTTCGTCAGGCTAAATATTTTTCAGCTGGTCATTCGAGAGTTTGTATTTTTTCTAGCTCCGGAGTCGCCAGTTCAGTTTATTCAAATACGGATTCTGGATTTTAACAAAAAAATCGAACCTGTAGGAACTCGTGAAAGACTATTGAGGGAGACAAGCGGGCTCGCTATTAATAGAACAGGTGATGCGACCCCTCTCTTTTGTTTGCAAGCCTCTCTCTCTCCTCGCTTCATGCTGTGTTAAGTTAATTGCGTGGACAACGATATCGTCATTTCATTTCAATTACTACAGTTCGATGTAGGCACGTTTCTGTTGTATATAATTTTCAAAAGGCAGCGATTGGCCAGGGGGATCGACGTAACCGAGGTTAAGTGGCGAATATGGCCACCTTTTGTGCTCGAGATATCAGGGTTCGGCGACATAAAAGAGTCGACATAACCACTTTAAAGAAGTCGACATAACAGGGTATTCGAGTTAACCGAGGGCGAGATAAGCGGGTCCGGCTGTACATATTGTCAGTGATTTGCTTAAGTATTGCATGCTATAGGTGCCGTCCATACAATTTGTTTATGTTTAGCTGTGTAGCTGAATGGCTTAAGTATTGTGTGTTAAGTTGAACGCGAGTATCATAGTGGCCATATTGAATGTCACACATATGTTCGTTTCGTCTTAAGGCGGTGGCTACCATGATTTATGCTTAGTGAATAATTGTGCCCACAGGGCAGTTAGTACATGAAAACGGTGGCTACCATGAACCATCTTCTGTGAACAATTATGCAGGCCGTACATCAAATCTGTGGCTTAAGTCGCTGACAGATTCAGTTTTTAAACGCTTCCTTGTCTCACCTCACCAGCACGGGCAAAGTAGATGTTAAAGCTGAGAGAAATCTACCGGACCAGAGAGAACAGTGGAGCTCAATTCATCTGCCCTAGCCACACGAGGTGAACTGCTGCCAAGACTAAAATTGTAGTATCCCACAATTGAAGTGCAAATTAGTCGCCACCTCAATCTATGTGAATTGCTGTATCCATCCATTGCTACTTCGTAACCTTAGGACTTACCATTGCAAACCTTAATACTGTAAAACGTTCAATGAAAATTGTCATTTAGTATGGAGTTGATGATCATGATGTATGGAGTTGATGATCATGATGTATGGAGTTGATGATCATGATGTATGGAGTTGATGATAATGATGTACAGCTCTTGTCCCCATGATATTCTAGCATGCTCACAATGCTCTGATGTTCTTAAATCTTCAATGATTTCTAATCATTTTCAATTTCCGTCAAAGATTGAGGCAAACTGTTCCATAATTTTGGCGCTATAGCTTCAAAAGAGCGCACTCCGTACGACTTCTTTCTGTGTCCATCCACACTGGGAACTCTCAGTAAGGGCTGTGTTGAAGAGCGCAGGTTCTTTAAGGATACATGTTTAGAAATCAGTTCTTTATGATATTCCGGTGCAGAGCCTTCTATACAGCTGTACGCCAGGGACAGAATTTTGTAGCCATTGCTCTCGCTCACAGGAAGCCATTGGAGATCTCTCAGAACTTGGGTGACGTGGTCAGATTGGGCTGCTCACTCGACGCTTGGTGCGTTTTGCCTGACTAATTTTGAATCAGTGAAGCGTGGAAATGTTTCTTACAGAAGTAATCGATCATCAAGTAATCGATCATCAAAAATTTTCGCTAATTCCGGACTTTTGATTCATTTTTAAAATGTTGTTAAGTAAAATGTCGGCAGTTGGATGACGCCAAATCTGGCATTTGTTTAGCATAAACTATTTCTTTAAAAAATATCGATTTAAAAAATCTTTCTTTGATTATTTTGAAAACATCCACTTAGTTTAAAATGTTCTGGAGGCATTTTAATGGATGATGTTTTAGAACCAGTGTGGGGAAGGGTTTAAGATTAACACCATGGATTAGATAGGGGAGTCTAAGGAAAGGTTTTGCCCGGAGCCTAGTCCAGAAACCTCCCTTGAAACGTCCATGACCTTCTACTGTGACCTACTACGTGAAACTCGGGCCATATGTGTGATGTACGAGTGCGTGTGTGTGTGTGTACGTGCGTGTACATGTGTGTACGTGGGGGGCGGAGGTGGGAAAGGAAACAACCTATTTGACAAAACACAACCCTTCAAATTTTGCCACAAGTTGGATGAGTGATGACTGATGAGTGATGAGTCAGCCGCGTCTTGAGTCAAGCCCTGATCCGACTTCAAAAAGATGCCGCCATGTTGACAGTCTGGGGCTTATAACCTGTGGACAACTTTTGTGGTTTGGGGCTCGAGGAAACTCTATTAGCATTTTGACCTGGTCACTGAACTAAGAAATCGCACTTTGGAATGTTATGTCATTTGAAACCAAGGGTTGTCTCTAGAGACCGACCGAAAGTGATTTTCTGATTTCGGCCGAAGCCGAAAATAGGCCGAAAGTTTAAAATGACTTTCGGCCGAAACCGAAAAAAGGCCGAAAGTTTAAAAATGACTTTCGGCCGAAACCGAAGAAAGGCCGAAAGTTAAAAATGAATTTCGGCCGAAACCGAAGCCGAAACCGAAAATGAAATATTAAGATATTTTGAAATTTTTTCCCGCCTACATTCTGCTTACATCGAAAATGATGTGGGAAAATATAAATATTTACATTCTTTTTATAAAAATGAGATAATCGTAAATATTAATAAATAAAAATCTAATTTAGGGGTCTCAAACTCGCGGCCCGCGAGCCATTTGTGACCCGCAAGACGATATTTTGCGGCCCGCTACATGACAGAAAAGTTTAGTGTAAATGCGCCGGCCCGTTTCCCCCATTCTCATATCTATAACGTGACTCTCCGCGACGGTTTCAGTCGAATCTCACCGACTAGTCTAATTCTGATTTTTTTGGTAGTGTTGCTATGTATTTTTGTATGCAACAGTGAGTAGGTGGATGAAAGTGAATCCTAGTTTTTGAGAACCCTTAATGATTTCATTGTTATTTATAAAAGTTGAGCAGATTTTAACAGTTGTAATCGCTTTTTTGTGGATTACTTGATGCGGCCCACTCTCATTCAGACACTACCTCCTGCCCCCCCCCCCCCTTCGATGATTTGAGTTTGAGACCTTTGATCTAATGAATACTTTGGATTTTACCATTTTAATTTTAATATAAAAGTAATTTAAATTGCTTTACAACTTTTTAAAATTAGTATGGTAGGAAAAAAATTGGCAAAAATTGAGGGGGGGGGGGAATTGATGCAAAATATTATTTTTTTAAACCGGGTCTCTAAAAATTGTGGTTGTAAAGGATTGCTTAATTTGTTTTTAAAGATCGTTTATTTGGTTGTTATTGGTCGGTTAGTTTGTTCTTAAAGATCGGCGAGTTTGTTCATAAAGATCACTAGATTGTTCTAAAATATCGCTTAGTTTAATCTTAAAGATCGCTTAATTTGTTGTTAAAGATCGTTTAGTTTGTTCTTAAAGATCACTTAGTTTGTTGTTAAAGATCGTCCAGTTTTTGTTAATAGATCGCATTATTTGTTCTTAAATATCGTTTAGTTTGTTCATAAAGATCGCTTAGTTTGTTGTTAAAGATCGCTTAGTTTTTTTCATAAAGATCGCTTAGTTTGTTCTTAAAGATAATTGATTTTGTTCCTTAAGATTGATTAGTTTGTTCTCAAAGATCTTTTAGTTTGTTCCTAAAGAACATTTAGTTTTCTGCTAAAGATCGCTTGGTTTATTCTTATAAATAATTTAGTTTACTATTAAAGATCATTTGTTTTGTTCTTAAAGATCATTTAGTTCGGTCATAAAAATCGTTTAGTTTGTTCTTTAAGATCGTTTAGTTTGTTACTAAAGATCGCTTAGATTGTTCTTAAGGATCGCTATGTTTGTTGTTAAATATCGTTTAGTTTTTTCTCAAAGATCGCTTAATTCGTTCTTAAATGTCGTTTAGTTTGTTGTTAAATATCGCTTTCGCTGAATATTAAATGACCGAAAACCTGAGTCACTTTCGGCCGATGGCCGAAAGTCTAAGTCAATTTCGGCCGAAACCGAAGAAAAACCGAAAGTTAACTTTCCTCTCTCGGCCGAAACCGAAATTAAACCGAAAGTCAACTTTTCAGTTTCGGCCGAAACCGAAACTTGGCCGAAAGTGATAAAATGGCCACTTTCGGCGCCGAAACCGAAGCCGAAGCCGAAATTCGGTCGGTCTCTAGTTGTCTCCAATCTCCATTGAAATATAACCAGGTTGTCTCCAATCTCCATTAAAATATACCCAGAGCTGTCTCCAATCTCCATTGAAATATACACAGTGCTGTCTCCAATCTCCATTGAAATATAACCAGGATGTCTCCAATCTCCATTAAAATATACCCAGAACTGTCTCCAATCTCCATTGAAATATACACAGTGCTGTCTCCAATCTCCATTGAAATATACACAGTGCTGTCTCCAATCTCCATTGAAATATAACCAGGATGTCTCCAATCTCCATTAAAATATACCCAGAGCTGTCTCCAATCTCCATTGAAATATACACAGTGCTGTCTCCAATCTCCATTGAAATATACACAGTGCTGTCTCCAATCTCCATTGAAATATACCCAGGGCTGTCTCCAATCTCCATTGAAACATACACAGGGCTGTCTCAAATCTCCATTGAAATATACACAGTGCTGTCTTTAATTTCTATTGAAATATACATAACACACCCATTTTGCTTATTGTGACGATTTGCTAATGCTTATTGTGTTACACTGTGCTACTTTTTCCTGACATGTCGTCTTGTCAAGTGTACACAGACAATGCAGGTCACACGACACACATGTCCTTTTACATGCCAGCACATTGAACTCCTCAGTTAAAAAACCAGAAGGTTAATTGCGTTACGTATAACTACTAGTCACCAGAGGCGTCACCAGGTTGGTGTCGCCCCAGTGCGGGGAAATCAGGGTGTCACCCCTATTTTTCCGCACTCGCCACCCCCCCCCCCCCCCCCCCCCCCCCCCCCCCCCCCCACACACACACTCCTGCCCCAAGAAATTCTTTAAATGATGATTCAGAATCGCTTACAGTTGTAGTCATAGTCATGGTTATAGTTATAGTCATAGACACAGTCATTTTTATAGTAATAGTCATATTTTTATTAGTCCTTGCCATAATCATAGTCATAGGTGTAGGTTGGTTTTTACATATATTCTCCAAGCAACAAAATTATACCCAGTAATTAATAAAACCCGCACATCTGAGATGGCTTAATGTTGGACTATTTGATTACCATCTGAGATGGCTGAATGATGGACTATTTGATTACCATCTGAGATGGCTGAATGATGGACTATTTGATTACCATCTGAGATGGCTGAATGATGGACTATTTGATTACCATCTGAGATGGCGGAATGTTGGACAATTTGATTACCATCTGAGATTAATATTATTATTATTGTTATTATTGTTAGTGGTGGTTTTATATAGCGCGGCACCCCAGGCCAAGGTCTGGGCTCTCCACTCAGATGGCTGAATGTTGGACAATTTGATTACCATCTGAGATGGCTGAATGTTGGACAATTTCATTACCATCTGAGATGGCTGAATGTTGGACAATTTGATTACCATCTGAGATGGCTGAATGTTGGACAATTTGATTACCATCTGAGATGGCTGAATGTTGGACAATTTGATATCTGAGATGGCTGAATGTTGGACAAAATGTATTTCCATCTGAGATGGCTGAATGTTGGACAATTTGATTACCATCTGAGATGGCTGAATGTTGGACAATTTGATTACCATCCGAGATTTAAAAAAAAAAAAAAAAAAATTTCTCCAGTGCCAAGTGTTTGACTTGAATCTTCAGACATCAATCATCTTAGGTACATCATCTTTGTACACCATCTTTGTACACTATATGAGGTACACCATCTTTGTACACCATCTTAGGTACACCATCTTAGGTACACCATCGTGGTACACCATCTTAGGTACACCATCTTTGTACACCATCTTTGTACACCATCTTTGTACACCATCTTAATACACCATCTTAATACACCATCTTAGGTACACCATCTTAGGTACACTATCTTTGTACACACTCTTAGGTACTTCATCTTTGTACACCATCTTGGTAATGAGCAAAACAAGGCATGGGAAAACCAGGAAAAATAACGCAACAAAACAACGAACGTGTCGGCAAGAAGCCTTCGTCAGCGACAAAATAACTGTAAAAACAGAATTAAATCAAAGGAACACTTAGCAGTAATGTAGTCTCCGAGAGAACGGTGAGGGGAATGTCGGAGAAACCATCTTCTTGGCATGATACTTAAGGGATCTATTTTTTTTTTTTTTTTATAAACCTTTTGACACATCTGAGATAAGATCTTGACCCCAGTCAGTGCAGAAAGTTAACGGGGTTAAGAAATCTATTCCAAGAGAGATCTCCAAGATGGCTGCACAGTGCAGGCGTTAGCCACCGCATCTTTTAGGCAGGTTTTTTTCTTGATAAAATGGAATGTGTTGGCGAGGTGGGTTTTCTACAATCTATAAATAACTTAAAGGTTGGTGGGGTTGTTTTTGTTCAGGTTGAGTTCAAAATCAGGAAATAGTTTGAAAGATTGGAGATAGCGAGAAATGCGGTTATTGAAGTGTAGCCAGAGAGGCGATTATTGAAGGGTGATAACCCTTCTTTGAAGTTTCAAGGGAAGTAACCAGAGAAAAAAAAATGAGATTAATTTTAAGGCATGGGATTGCTTGCTAAAAATGTCATTAATCATCAGCAGGCGAATGTGGTGTGAATGTGGTGTGAATGTGGTGTGAATGTGGTGTGAATGTGGTGCGAGTGTGGTGTGAATGTGGTGCGAATGTGGTGTGAATGTGGTGCGAATGTGAAGTGAATGTGGTGTGAATGTGAAGTGAATGTGGTGTTAATGTGGTGTGAATGTGGTGTGAATACGGTGTCAATGTGGTGTCAATGTGGTGCGAATGTGGTGCGAATGTGGTGCGAATGTGGTGTGAATGTGGTGCGAATGTGGTGCGAATGTCTTGCGAATGTTGTGCGAATGTGGTGCGAATGTGGTGCGAATGTGGAGTGAATGTGGAGTGAATGTGGTGTGAATGTGATGTGAATGTGATGTGAATGTGGTGTGAATGTGGTGTGAATGTGGTGCGAATGTGGTGTGAATGTGGTGTGAATGTAAAGTGAATGTCATGTGAATGTGGTGTGAATGTGGTGTGAATGTGGTGCGAATGTGTTGTGAATGTGGTGCGAATGTGGTGCGAATGTGATGCGAATGTGGTGCGAATGTGGTGCGAATGTGGTGCGAATGTGAAGTGAATGTGGTGTGAATGTGGTGTTAATGTGGTGTGAATGAGGTGCGTTTATGATGCTACTGTTTTGTGAATGTGAGACGAATGTGGTGTGAAAGGGTGCTAATGGGGTATGAATGTGGTGTGAATGTGGTGTGAATGTGGTGTGAATGTAGTGTCAATGTTGTGTGAATGTGGTGTGAATGTGGTACGAATGTGGTGTGAAAATGAGGATAATTTTTTGTGAATATGTGGTGTATATGTGATGTAAATGTTGTGTGAATGAGGTGCGATTATTAGGCTACTGTTTTGTAAATGTGAGGCGAATGTGGTGTGAAAGTGGTGCGAATGTGTTGTGAATGTGGTGCGAATGTGGTCTGAATGTTGTGGGAAAGTGGTGCGAATGTGGTGTGAAAGTGGTGCGAATGTGGTGTGAATGTGGTGTGAACATGAGGCTAATGTTTTACGAATATTTGGTGTGTATGTGGTGTAAATATGGTGTGTATGTGGTGTAAATGTGGTGTGAACATTGTGTGAATGAGATGCGATTGTGAGGCTAATGTTTTGTGAATGTGGTGTGAATGTAAGGCTATTTTTTAATATGAGGCGAATGTGATGTTAATGCGAGGCTAATGTTTTGTGTATGTTAGGCTAAAGTGATGTGAATGTGGTGCGAATGGGTTGTGAATGTCAGGCAAATGTGAGGCGGGTGTGAGGCGGATGTGAGCCATGTTGCGTAGCTGAAGCTTATGGGGTTTCTAATCGTTATTTCAAAAAATTCAAAAATGTAAATGATGCCTAGCTGTCTACATCGATGACGTAACGGCTCGGTGGGGAGAGGGGCGGGAGTGTCAAAGAAATACTGAGCTGACCCAGGGACAAGTTCAAAAGAAAGTTATTTGAATTTTTAAGACATCATAGTCAAAACCATTAATGCCCCCCCCCCCCCCAAACCAGGCTACCTAACACACTACTCCATCCTCATGCGCAGTGGTCGGCAAACTCATTAGTCAAAGGAGCCAAAAATCATCAGCAGGAGGAAACAATGTTGAGAGCCAAATTTATTTTCAAGAATCAATCAAGAACCATGTTTTTCGGAGTCAAAACCGATTTGTGACTGACTGGCCGAGCCAAAGAGCCGCGTGCAGCTCGCGATCTTTGCCGACCACTGCATAAACACAATCATTCATTTCAAGGAGTGTGTGTTTCTGTATATTATTATTATTATTATTACTACATCTATTCTCTGCTTTCCATACTTACGCAGGTGTCTTTCCTAGGCCTGTGTCTTGTGTATAGTTTGATCTAGTGACGTAGATTCATTCATTGACTCTCTAATTATCCGATTAAAAAACAAATCCTTACTCCGACCTTGACTTTTCAATTTAATTCAAGGGAAATTAAAAATAAATAAAAAAAACTCCCTTCAAATAGCACCACTCCTCCTTAGTGTCACATGACATCATACATCTTCAAGGATATCCCTCTGGCTGTCAGACTTCAAGACCTAATCCAGCCCCCCCCCCTCACCTCTACTTCTAAAATGCCCAATTGCCATATATGGACTGGTGTACACGGCCTTTTCAAAACCGTCTAACCAAACTTCGCCTACCGTCCGCCATCAGGTGCGGTACTTGACCGTCCGCCATCAGGTGCGGTACTTGACCGTCCGCCATCAGGTGCGGTACTTGAAAACTGTCATTTTCATTCAAAGCTGGGGACCATGAAAAATGGCTTTGTTGTTGACTTGTAATTGGAACACTGGAATTTTCTGTCTGGGTTTTGTGCTCAGGGAGGAATCACTATTTCGTTTGTTTTCTGTTTTTGTACAACCGTGATGATAAATGTTGTATATGTGTTGGAAGGCTATCAGTAGAGTGGTATTGTTGTTCTTGTACCCGTGGATTGTTGTAGCGACTTGTACCCGTGGTATTGTTGTGCTGACTTGCACCCGTGGTATTGTTGTGCTGACTTGTACCTGTGGTATTGTTGTACTGACTAGTACCAGTTGCACTGCTAATCCCGTAGGATTGGTGTGCTGAGTTGTCCCTGAGGGATTGTTGTACTGGCGTGTGGTGGTGTTGTTTTTTTTACATTAAAGGATGCATTTGATGATGCCGGTGTGGCATGCATGCTTTAGTTTGCCAGGATGCTACATCCGATGGAAGAATGTTGCCAATGTATTCACCGAGGTTGCAATCAGTGGCGTTTCGTAGCTTGTTATATTTGGTTTGCAAGGAAAGTAATGGCCACCATCACTTTTGAAAAATATATCTCGCATAAACGAATCGCAGGTCAGATCTCAGTTTTCTGTTTGGAAAAGTCTGGAGTGGAGAATATGGGGCACGTCCACGGAGGGAAAAAGAACCTGTTTATTTTCGGGGAGAAGAGATCGAGTAGATGGGTTCCGCTTTCATAGCATTGGTGGTTGTCATGGTTTCCCTTAATAAACGTGGATGGCATGGCTTTATCGTAAATTGAAAGGAAAGAAAGTATACAGTCTAAAAGTAAACAATTTGAAAACAAAGTTGTAGTGTTGTGCTGACTTTTACCCGTGGTAATTTTGCGCCTGTTTTCATTAAGCCAAACTCAACGAACTGGGAATGGAGTTTTAAAACGGCAAACATGATTTATGGAACCCACCTCATTGAAAACACCAGGCGTCATCCACTGGAAAGCTACTTTGATTTACAAAATGTTGGACGTGCGCCAGAGAGATACCTTCATTGACCATAAGAGTATTTAGCAAAATCCTTCCCCTAACGTCTCAATGCCCCCGCCTCTACTAATCCCCCCAAAATGGCGTAAACGTTTTTTGAATCAGTTTTAAATGTGGCATAATTCATACCATGTTTTCCATACCTGGTGCCATAGAAATTGGCGGGACCTCGATTACTTTAGCCTCTCTCTGGAGTAGTGCAGAAAACTCTTAAAATATCTACCGCATCGCGTCATTGTAGTGTAATTATTGCTGGCGTGTCCTTCATGGTCAATGTCCACAGAAGAGTACAGCGACTTCAATGTGTAACGAATGAGGTAAAAATAGTTACATTAATACCCCTTTCTTGAATACACCTGTAGCGTTATTGAATGTGTACACAATCCATCTTGATACCACTGTAGAGTTATTGAATGTGTACACAATCCATCTTGATACCACTGTAGAGTTATTGAATGTGTGCACAATCCATCTTGATACCACTGTAGAGTTATTGAATGTGTACACAATCCATCTTGATACAACTGTAGAGTTATTGAATGTGTACGTCATCCGTAGTATCCATGGATAAAAACAAAATGGCGTGTTGAAAACAAACACATGACGTGTGTTTAAATTTGTCATTAAAATGACGCCTTGATTGATGCATGTGTAGAAATGTAGACGCCGTCATGAGTCAGTCGTCGCAAAGTCAAATTAATTTTTTTATTATGAACTAATTATCACGGCTTTGTTTCCGGGTCAAAATTTTATTCAATTTTAAAGCCAATTCTATCAACAAGACTTTCGTACATTTGTTGAAAAACTGATTTTTTTTTTTTTACTTCATAAGTGACTGAAAATAGAAAATGGGGCAGCCTATGGATCAGACCAGGGGGTCTCGATTAAATGATTCCGACCCTTCTCCAAGTATATAACGATATAATTGTATTCTAACGATGTCTTCAATCTCATCTACTTCTAGAAATATGCAGCACCAATCCTTCCTGGTTCAGGATGTGCATTCTTCATCAACACTACGCCTATTTTATGGGTACCTCTCTGTTTCATCAACACTCCGCCTCTGTTATGGGTACCTCTCTGTTTCATCAACACTGCGCCTCTGTTATGGGTACTTCTCTGTTTCATCAACACTACGCCTCTGTTATGGGTACCTCTCTGTTTCATCAACACTGTTCCTCTATTACGATGACCCAACTGTTTCATTATTGTCCCATATCAGCACAAATGTAAGAACGGATTTGCTTGAGTGAAATTTGAAGAAAGACAACAACCACTTGACTTATTGACAGAAACATCCTTCTATTATTGCTTTGGGTGTCAAGACTAGAACTCTACATCTATCTGTTATTGGTTTGGGTGTCAAGACTAGAACTCTACATCTATCTGTTATTGGTTTGGGTGTCAAGACTAGAACTCTACATCTATCTGTTATTGGTTTGGGTGTCAAGACTAGAACTCTACATCTATCTGTTATTGGTTTGGGTGTCAAGACTAGAACTCTACATCTATCTGTTATTGGTTTGGGTGTCAAGACTAGAACTCTACATCTATCTGTTATTGGTTTGGGTGTCAAGACTAGAACTCTACATCTATCTGTTATTGGTTTGGGTGTCAAGACTAGAACTCTACATCTATCTGTTATTGGTTTGGGTGTCAAGACTAGAACTCTACATCTATCTGTTATTGGTTTGGGTGTCAAGACTAGAACTCTACATCTATCTGTTATTGGTTTGGGTGTCAAGACTAGAACTCTACATCTATCTGTTATTGGTTTGGGTGTCAAGACTAGAACTCTACATCTATCTGTTATTGCTTTGGGTGTCAAGACTAGAACTCTACATCTATCTGTTATTGGTTTGGGTGTCAAGACTAGAACTCTACATCTATGTGTTATTGGTTTGGGTGTCAAGACTAGAACACTACATCTATGTGTTATTGCTTTGGGTGTCAAGACTAGAACTCTAAAGCTAGTAATTGGCGCATATAACACTATTACATTTTGAATACAAATTCCAGTAATCAGTGCCTTAACATTGGTTTTCTAGCGCCTTGGGGGGGGGGGGTGTCGGTGGGGCAAGATCTTTGCCGCCCTTTCACATCGGGAAACAAAACCCAACTCGGCAGTTTTCCGATAATACCCCCCCCCCTTCCATATAAAAAATTCCCGCCCGAGGAGGTCCGCCCCCAACACCACGCCCCTTCCTTTGCCACCACGCCCCTTCCTTTGTCACCACGCCTCTTCCTTTGCCTTTGAGACCACGCCCCTTCCTTTGCCACCACGCCCCTTCCTTTGCCACCACGCCCCTTCCTTTGCCACCACACCCCTTCCTTTGCCACAACACCCCTTCCTTTGCCACACCCCTTCCTTTGCCACACCCCTTCCTTTGCCAACACCCCTTACTTTGCCACCACCCCCCTTCCTTTGTCCCTGCCTTTGATCCCATGAAAGGCTGTCGGTTAAATTATGTTCTCTTGGCCTGCTGATTGTAGCGACGGCTTCTCCGTTGGAAAATGACGTCACGCCCATTGGGTCTGACTGAAGGACTTTTAAAATAGAATACAAGGATAGCTGGATCATTCCCTGGCTGTTTGCCGTTTTTGGTGCTGGTTTTAAGGAGTTGTTTTAGAGATTAGGAAGAAGTGCTGGTTTATAGTCCTGTAGGTCACAGGCTTTCGACTTGAAGGTCATGTTGGAGGAAGTCCTTGGCGCACACTTTGATTACTGCAGAGACTTAGCCACAACAGTTGTGGGCCTCAGTTGTGGTAAAATGTATGCATTGTGCGCTGTTGTTATGGGCGCATCGTTGTCATGAGTGCAGCGTTGTCATGGGCGCTTCGTTGTCATGGGTGCATCGTTGTCATGAGTGCTGCGTTGTCATGGGCGCATCGTTGTCATGGGTGCATCGTTGTCATGGATGCATCGTTGTCACGGGTGCATCGTTGTCATGGGTGCATCGTTTGACATGGGTGCAGCGTTGTCATGGGTGCAGCGTTGTCATGGGTGCATCGTTTGACATGGGTGCAGCGTTGTCATGGGTGCAGCGTTGTCATGGGTGCAGCGTGGTCATGGGTGCGTCGTTGTCATGGGTGCATCGTTGTCATGGGTGCAGCGTTGTCATGGGTGCATCGTTGTCATGGGTGCAGCGTTGTAATGTGTGCAGCGTTGTCATGGGTGCAGCGTTGTCATGGGTGCAGCGTTGTCATGGGTGCAGCGTTGTCATGGGTGCAGCGTTGTCATGGGTGCATCGTTGTCATGGGTGCATCGTTGTCATGGGTGCACCGTTGTCATGGGTGCATCGTTGTAATGTGTGCAGCGTTGTAATTTGTGCAGCGTTGTCATGGGTGCATCGTTGTCATGGGTGCAGCGTTGTCATGGGTGCATCGTTGTCATGGGTGCCTCGTTTGACATGGGTGCAGCGTTGTCATGGGTGCAGCGTTGTAATGTGTGCATCGTTTGACATGGGTGCAGCGTTGTCATGTGTGCACCGTTTGACATGGGTGCATCGTTGTCATGGGTGCAGCGTTGTAATGTGTGCAGCGTTGTCATGGGTGCAGCATTTTCATGGGTGCAGCGTTGTCATGGGTGCAGCGTTGTCATGGGTGCAGCGTTGTCATGGGTGCATCGTTGTCATGTGTGCAGCGTTGTCATGGGTGCAGCGTTGTCATGGGTGCAGCGTTGTCATGGGTGCAGCGTTGTCATGGGTGCAGCGTTGTCATGGGTGCATCGTTGTCATGTGTGCATCGTTGTCATGGGTGCACCGTTGTCATGGGTGCATCGTTGTAATGTGTGCAGCGTTGTAATTTGTGCAGCGTTGTCATGGGTGCATCCTTGTCATGGGTGCATCGTGGTCATGGGTGCAGCGTTGTAATGTGTGCAGCGTTGTAATTTGTGCAGCGTTGTCATGGGTGCATCGTTGTCATGGGTGCATCGTTGTCATGGGTGCATCGTTGTCATGGGTCCATCGTTGTCATGGGTGCGTCGTTTGACATGGGTGCATCGTTGTCATGGGTGCAGCGTTGTAATGTGTGCATCGTTTGACATGGGTGCAGCGTTGTCATGTGTGCATCGTTTGACATGGGTGCAGCGTTGTCATGTGTGCATCGTTTGACATGGGTGCAGCGTTGTCATGTGTGCAGCGTTGTCATGGGTGCAGCGTTGTAATGTGTGCAGCGTTGTCATGGGTGCATCGTTGTCATGGTTGCATCGTTTGACATGGGTGCATCGTTGTTATGGGTGCATCGTTGTCATGGGTGCATCGTTTGACATGGGTGCAGCGTTGTCATGGGTGCAGCGTTGCCATGGGTGCACCGTTGTCATGGGTGCATCGTTTGACATGGGTGTAGCGTTGTCATGGGTGCAGCGTTGTAATGTGTGCATCGTTGTCATGCGTGCATCGTTGTCATGGGTGCATCGTTGTCATGGTTGCAGCGTTGTCATGGGTACATTGTTGCCATGGGCGCAGCGTTGTCATGGGTGCATTGTTGTCATGGGTGCATCGTTGTCATGGGTGCATTGTTGTCATGGGTGCATCGTTGTCATGGGTGCATTGTTGTCATGGGCGCACCTTGGATTTATTTTTTAATGGTTGTGTACCCCGTCATTTTTAACACCACGAAAAAGTGCATCACAACCGTGCACTCTATTTTGGTGTGCACCCGTTCCAACTGTTTGCACTATGACTATAGGCTCTATGACTGTGTGCACCGTGACTGGGTGCACTGTGACTGTGTGCACTATGGCTGTGTGAACTATGGCTGTGTACGCCATTTATCTGTGCAATACTTATATATCTCCATTCGCTCCTTCTTCTATATCTAATTTCAACTCTGACATCACACTCTGTCCCTCTGCCAGAAACCTTGGAGTCACGCTTACAGACACCCTCTCCATGGACAAACATGTCACGTATATATGCAGATCAGCATATAACGAAATTAGAAAAATCAGCACCATTAAACACCTCCTCTCCTTTGATGCCACAAAAACTCTCGTCTCTTCACTCATTCTTTCAAAATTTGACTACTGTAACACTCTTCTCGTAGGCATTCCTCAACACCACATAGACAAACTTCAGAAAGCACAGAACTCAGCATGCAGTGTCATTTTTAAATCAAAGAAACATGACCACATTCAACCACACATGCGGCAACTCCACTGGCTTCCAATATCCTCTCGCATCAAATACAAGTCTACCAATCTACGCTTCACCTCGTTCACTGACCCTCACTTTCCTGTCTATCTCTCTGAACTGTTGCTTCCTTACATCCCCACGAGACAACTACGCTCTTCCATTGACAATAGAACCCTCTCAATCCCAAGAACCAAAACTAAGACCATCGGTGAACGCTCCTTCTGCTTCCATGGGCCCACGTTCTGGAACCAGCTCCCGTTCCATATCCGTCATTGTGAAACCTCGTCCATTTTCAAAAAAGTCCCTTAAAACTCATCTGTTTAGGTCCGCCTATGACCTGTGATGCCCCCTCCTTGCCCTGCCTCGTTTTCTGTTTCGGATTGATCCTGAAGTATAGGCCAAAACGTGCCAAAGTGTCCTCGTTTTATAGCCATTTTCATTGTTTCTATAGTATAGTAGTCGCTATCCTAGTGTCTCATTTTTATTTTACTTAGTTTACATGTTTTTTAAAAATTGTAAAGCGCTTAGAGCTTTAAGGTAAGCGCTATATAAAAATGCCTAAATAAATAAATAAATAAATATATCTTCTCTACTTACATATGCTCTCGACTTACATATGTTCTCTACTTACACGTGTTCTCTACTTACATGTGTGGTCTATGCCTATGTGTGTTCTATTTCCTTGTTTGCATACAAATATAAAATTTCCTTTTCATGATGCCGTTGGCACTAGTAATGTTTTTTTTTAAATTTATTTTGACCAAAGGTCCCCAGCCACTTTGTTGTCGAATTCCCTTTTTAAATGACAGATGTCACTGTTGAATGACAGATGTCACTGTTGAATGACAGATGCCACTGTTGAATGACAGATGCCACTGTTGAATGACAGATGTCACTGTTGAATGACAGATGTCACTGTTGAATGACAGATGTCACTGTTGAATGACAGATGTCACTGTTGAATGACAGATGTCACTGAGGAATGACAGACGTAAATGTCGAAAGCGAGAGCGTTCTAAGTCTCTGGCGAAAGGACAAGATCTCTCTCGTAGTTGACCTTTGCTGACATTGACATAGGGTTGCCGTGTCAGTGTTGTGTGAACTAATATCGTTCAACTGTAGCTTCATTTACGTCATTCGTCATACCAAGCCCAAATATTTCCAAAACACCTCCTACCAAATGCTTGACCATAGATGTGAGAAATGGGAGAATGTCTGTCTGATACAAGAGGATTGTATTTTCGTCTGAAATCAATTTTAATAGTTGTTTTTTTTCTAAACTTCTAATTTGCAAAAAAATATATATGCATAATAATAAATAAAATAAATAAATAAATAAAATAAATAAATAAGGAAATTACAAAATAAAAAAAAACACACGATATCAATGAAATATCTGAAAATGATTATAAAATGATTATAAAATGATTATAAAATGATTATAAAATGATTATAAAATGATTATAAAATGATTATAAAATGATTATAAAATGATTATAAAATTGTTATAAAATGATTATAAAATGATTATAAAATGATTATAAAATTCCAATCATTCAATCATTCAGTTAACTTTTTGCCTTAATGTTTATTTTATGTGAAAATTGTTCGAAGCACTGCCCAGTATTTGGAAAGAGGGACAAATAACCATAATATAGTCTCACACAAGTGGTCTCAAGTTTAAGTCAGCTTCTGTAAGAAATGTCATCACTAATGAATGGACGCACATCAGCCGCCATGTTACCAGCCATTAGGCATAATTTGTGTAGGACCTATGCGAGTACACACTCTCCTATGTCTATATTTAGCTGTCGTGGTGCGCAACCAATTGCAGTCTTTATGATGTCCGTTCTACGTGTGGCGTGACCGCCAGAGAACAAAAAGTCCCGTACGAACTGGGGATCTCGGGTGATGACCTCTGGTGACCCCCGAGTCATCCTTTGTTCCCATGGCGGTATTGGCACGCGAGGTGAGAGGTCATGTGTTCCCTTTGTGCAACTTGATCAGTACCGGAAATAACCGGTTGACTGCGGACACAGTTTCTCTACCATTTGGTTGCAGACACACTGCCAGGCATAGATCACAGGCATATTTATTATACGTGTGTCCTTTATAATTGGATTTATAATTGGGCAATCCTCCAAAGTCCGGTCCCAAATTATTTCGTATGAAAAAAGTGCAATGCACAGTGTGTCATTGGTGCAGGGCATTTGCAAGTAGCAGCCGAAAATGTTCTGCTTGTGACTGTTGCGCCACTGAAAGGCCACCAAGTACCTGGCAAACAGACCGCGACTAATACCACTCTGATAGCGGGCCTACCACTCTGATAGCGGGCCTACCACTCTGATGGCGGGCCTACCACTCTGATGGCGGGCCTATCACTCTGATGGCGGGCCTACCACTCTGATAGCGGGCCTACCACTCTGATAAGCGGAGTTTACGTTTCGCTTGCACCCAAAGTCCTTCAATGGTTCCTGTGGGAATGTCCTGGTCTACTGTCCTACTGGATCAACGAAATCACGCGCGTGCACAGTGGCAACGTGAGCATAAATCCCGTGGTTGAGCTGACCGACGTTTCGATATCCTCGCCAAGCGTCCGTGACCGATAGCTGTCCCTGGTAACACGTGATGAGTGATGATGCTCTGGTGTGTGTGTGTGCATCTTGATGGCCGACAACCTCCATCCAACATCGTCCACTACCGCAAACATGAAGTTCAAAACAGAGTGATGCCCAAGACTTTTAAGTAAGGAGTAATCATTGGAAATAATTGGGGACCGAACTTCGGAGGATTGCCGACAATGGGATTCTTAATGAAAATAGGAATATGAATTTTTCACAAGAATCCGATTTTCTTTTTAAAAAAGTCACTCCAGGTAGTATTAAGTTATGATCAGTGACGTCACTAGGGTTGTGCGAGGTCAGGAATGCACCGGAAATACACACCCACGGGGTGGTGACCTCAAAGGAAAAAGAGAGAATTTTATAGAACCCTTTTCGAATCAGTTTTATAACAATGTTAAACACAGTGCTGGAACACTGTAAACTATAAATAGATGTGCTTTAAATGTACGCATGACAAATATCAGAGTAGATTATTCTTGATGGTAAGGTATAAGGAAGACTCTTTGAAATTCTATAGTGTAAAACATAAAGGGGGTGGTGAGGGGGGGATTTGATAAACCCTAGTGACGCGCTGACTGCCATCAACATTTTATAATCCAATTAGGGCGTGAACCTATGACAAGCTTTGTGACAGCGAAAATTAAATCTGACTTCTGTCAACTAGTTGTTTTGTCGTATGAGAAAATTCAACTTTGGGAAAGACGAACAATCCATTCAAAGGGAGATCACCAAAGACGGATTTGGGATAAAACCAACATTTTCAGTCTTGCATCAATTGACATCATTTATAGAGTCCACGGAGTTGTGATGGCTTTATTTATTGTGTCATCTGCTGGACACAGTGTCAAATACACGTCCGTTATCTGCTGGACACAATGTCCAAGATGGGTCTTGATCTGCTGGACACAATGTCCAAGATGTGTCTTTATCTGCTGGACACAATGTCTAAGATGTGTCTTTATCTGCTGGACACAATGTTAACGTACGTACCAGATGTGTCCAGAGTACACGGCAGTGCGAGCGGTGCCCTTGTGTGACGTCATCCCTTCTGAAAGAAAAATTGAGTTCACTCTCACACCCCCTCCCCCCTTCCCCATTTAAACAAACCGCCATCTTTCCGTTGTACAGGATTCAGCGCTAAATGAACAATGTATGTGTACAACAATGCACGTGTACAACAATGCACGTGTACAACAATGTATGTGTACAACATTGTATGTGGACAACATTGTATTTGTACAACATTGTATGTGTACAACAATGTACGTGTACAACAATGTATGTGTACAACAATGCACGTGTACAACATTGTATGTGTACAACAATGCACGTGTACAACAATGTATGTGTACAACAATGCACGTGTACAATCATTAACAAACAAAACCTGGGTACAACAACTCATAGTGTCTTTTTTCTATCTTCTACACCATCCCTAAGGGTGAGTAGTTTCTATCTTGTCAGCATTAGGGCGCTGCTCTAGACGCCACTTGTCAGCATTAGGGCGCTGCTCTAGGCGCCACTTGTCAGCATTAGGGCGCTGCTCTAGGCGCCACTTGTCAGCATTAGGGCGCTGTCATTCGATGCACCAGGCAGAGCGTGGAAAAGGGAGGAGGGGGCACCAACAGGCTGTCCTTGGGCGCAAGGTAGATCAGCCGGCTTCTGTTCGCGTCCTCATGGCGTATTCGTGGCCGTCTGCTCTGCGGGAGGGGGAGGTGGCGAGGCGCGCTGTACACCAGTTGGGTCGTAGTCGGGTCTGAGTTGATCAGCTGAGTGGACACTTCAGCGATAGAGCTCAGTCACCTGGAAAAGGGTCATTTCCAATTATTGATTTGCCATTTAAATATAAGAATCATAAATCAAGTTTGAAACAGAACAGTGTGTGAAGTGAACTTTTCCAGAAATATTTGTGATTATACTGTGGTTAGTATCACTTTTGGGAAGTAATATTGACAGCTGTGTGATCCCGCGCTGATGGTGGTGTTTAATCACCGTGCTTAAAGTGTTAAGTGTTGAACTAGTTTCTGTAAAGCCAGGAGTCGGCTATCCTCTTGGGCAAGCCCCCCCCCCCCCCTTCTCAGGTCGGTAAGTCTAAAGCGATCAATTTGTCATAGGATAGCCTGTTTGGTTTATAACAATGGTATTTGTAGAAGATCTTTTGGGGGCTATTTATGAATGTTTGAGTGAAAGGGGATTATCTAGAAAAAATTCATTAATTATCCTAAAAAATAAAAGTATATCTCTAGTTGCACTCTCTGAATATCGCCCTGTTTCCACCCAGCGAATAATTGCTGATCCACTTTTGATTTGGATAGTAACTTGTTTTAAGATAAGTTATGATAAGATAAGATATGATCAGATATAATAAGATATGATAAGATAAGATTAATTTATTGATCCAAATACACGGAAATATTTTTGATTACTTTGTAAAAAAATAATTTGCAGCAAAAAAAAATAAATATATTTTAATCAAGACATTGGACTATTTATTAGAGCACTTAAAAACAAGACCTCTAAAGTAGTTCTATGGCGTAGAAATCAGCCTTCATATACTAACAAAACGTTTCCCCTCAGTGAATTTATTGACGTAATCAGTGATCATTTAGATTTGGTAACCGCTGGTGGAGCACGCTGGTAAATAGATACAGACGGTGGAACAAAATAAGATGTATATCTTTTGGTCCTAACTTTAAAGGAAAGAATTCGCTCTGATCAAGCTGATCTAGGTGTATGTGATGAAGTGGGTGGGATGTGATCTTAGGTATAAGTATATGTGGTGAAGTGGGTGGGATGTGATCTTAGGTATATGTGGTGAAGTGGGTGGGATGTGATCTTAGGTATATGTGGTGAAGTGGGTGGGATGTGATCTTAGGTATATGTGGTGAAGTGGGTGGGATGTGATCTTAAGTATCTGTGATGAAGAGGGTGGGACGTGATCTTAGGTATCTGAGATGAAGAGGGTGGGACGTGATCTTAGGTATCTGTGATGAAGAGGGTGGGACGTGATCTTAGGTATCTGTGATGAAGAGGGTTGGACGTGATCTTAGGTATCTGTGATGAAGAGGGTTGGACGTGATCTTAGGTATCTGTGATGAAGAGGGTGGGATGTGATCTTAGGTATCTGTGATGAAGAGGGTGGGACGTGATCTTAGGTATCTGTGATGAAGAGGGTGGGACGTGATCTTAGGTATCTGAGATGAAGAGGGTGGGACGTGATCTTAGGTATCTGTGATGAAGAGGGTGGGACGTGATCTTAGGTATCTGTGATGAAGAGGGTGGGACGTGATCTTAGGTATCTGTGATGATCTCCCACCCTGCACTACTTAGGTATCTGTGATGAAGAGGGTGGGACGTGATCTTAGGTATCTGTGATGAAGAGGGTGGGACGTGATCTTAGGTATCTGTGATGAAGAGGGTGGGACGTGATCTTAGCTATCTGTGATGAAGAGGGTGGGGTGTCTCATTCAATGTTTGATTAGTTTTACAACAACCGCATTTTTTTCTTCCAACAGTTGTTCAATGGAAGGCTGTTAAGTTTGCATGCTATTTTTACCTTTCTTGATTGGTGTGTGACGTCAGACATGATCGTTGCACTGCCAAATAAGTTAATGACATGTATAGATTATTTTTCTTAAATTATGAAATTCTTGTTGGAATAAAAATATTGATTAGAAATATTCGCGTTTTCTACAACAAAAACATACAAACATACATTGATCTCTGAGTGCTAGACAAACATACAAACATACATTGATCTCTGAGTGCTAGACAAACATACAAACATACATTGATCTCCGAGTGCTAGAAAAACATACAAACATACATTGATCTCTGAGTGCTAGACAAACAAACACACGTACATTGATCTCTGAGTGCTAGACAAACATACAACATACATGGATCTCTCAGTGCTAGACGAACATACAAACATACATTGATCTCTGAGTGCTAGACAAACATACAAACATACATTGGTCTCTGAGTGCTAGACGAACATACAAACATACATTGATCTCTGAGTGCTAGACAAACATACAAACATACATTGATCTATGAGTGCTAGACAAACATACATTGGTCTCTGAGTGCTAGACGAACATACAAACATACATTGATCTCTGAGTGCTAGACAAACATACCATGAGATAATCAAATAGAAATGTGTGTATTAAGCGTCTCTTAAAAATCGTCCCTTGCTCTACCTGGGTCACCCACAAAATGAAATCGTTGGTCTTGGTATCATATTTTTAAAACAGTGTTTACGACTTACCAACTTATATTGTTCGTATTTAGCCTTTCAGAAAGTTCTCTTCAATCATGTAGTGTCCTTTCACAAAGTTCTCTTCAATCATGTAGTGTCCTTTCACAAAGTTCTCTTCAATCACGTAATGGCCTTTCTCAAGGGTCTCTTCAATGACGTTGTGGTCTTCCACGAAGTTCTGTTTAATCAATTAGTGGCCTTTCACACAGTTCTCTTCAATCATGTAGTGGCCTTTCAGAAAGTTGTGTTCAATCAAGTAGTGGCCTTTCACAAATTCTCTTCATTCAAGTAGTAGCCTTTCACAAAGTTCTCTTCCGTCATGTAGTGGCCTTTCACAAAGTTCTGTTCAATCAAGTTTCGTGATGTTCAGAATGTAAATAAATAGTTGAGTCGCAGTTTTTGTAAAGCACCTTTTGACCTTGCGTTTGCTCATATGTTGTGTCCTGACTGATACAGGTGGACATTGTTTGCTGCAATAATTCATCTGTTTACATTTGTTGGATGGCTTGGCATGTGATGTGTTTGACAGCAAATGTCACCAACAAGCGATTGATCTCTGATCGCTCGACCAACATACAAACATACATAGATCTCTGGTTGCTAGACAAACATACAAACATACATAGATCTCTGATTGCTAGACAAACATACAAACATACATTGATCTCTGAGTGCTAGACAAACATACAAACATATATTGGTCTCTGAGTGCTAGACAAACATACAAACATACATTGGTCTCTGATCGCTAGACCAACATACAAACATACATAGATCTCTGATCGCTAGATCTGTTCCTTACATACACATGTACCCTGTTACAGAAAGTATTTCCATAATTTGTGTGTGCACTTAACTGGTTGCGGGCGGTAACCCGTAGAGTTGATAGGAACAGATCGATACCCTTCCGCCCCCTGGTTGACGACCGGATCTGATCGTCTGCCAAACTGTCCTCTTAGACATGCAAATGAGTAGTCGGGGCGCCGGGTTTCAATATCGGTGATGGGGAGTGGGGGGGGGGTGATCCGTTACTGGATTCCATGCCCTTAACTCGGGGTGATTAAAAAGTGGTCAGTGGGGAGGGGAGAGTGCGCAAGGACAGGGGGGGGTGGTAAACTACCAGGCAGTAGGAAGGTTCTCAACTTAACGGATGAGGATAAATAGGGTTTACAAAGTGTTTCCGACAGTCGAAACTAATCTCCATGAGGCGGCATTATTAATGATAATGCTATCATTGATACTTTGAACTAATCATCATTTAGTGAGACTCTATGCTCCATTGATCTTGTTAGTGAGACCCTATGCTCCATTGATCTTGTTAGTGAGACCCTATGCTCCATTGATCTCTGGCTGTCTGTCTCTGGCTGTCTGTCTCTGGCTGTCTGTCTCTGGCTGTCTGTCTCTAGCTGTCTGTCTGTGACTGTCTGTCTCTAGATGTCTGTCTCTGACTGTCTGTCTCTGTCTGTCTGTCTCTGGCATCCCTCGTTGTGATTTACTGAAGTATAAAAGTAGCTACAGCTTATGAGCTGTTAAAGAATGGGATAATAATCTGGTGGCTGCTCCCATTGGCTGCTCCCATTGGCTGCTCCCGTTGGCTGCTCCCATTGGCTGCTCCCATTGGCTGCTCCCATTGGCTGCTCCCATTGGCTGCTCCCATTGGCTGCTCCCGTTGGCTGCTCCCATTGGATGCTCCCATTGGATGCTCCCATTGGCTGCTCCCATTGGATGCTCCCGTTGGATGTATACTGTGCTGTATTCGGGGACTTCTTTTTGCTCCCACTGGCTGCTCCACTGTGCTGTATATGGTCACCATCTAGTTTCTCCCACTGGCTGCTCCACTGTGCTGTATGTGCTGACTTCTTGTTGGGATAATACCATAGTATCACCTTCTAGGCCTTGGTATGATCAGAAGCCCTGGTTTAAAAGCCAGTTCTACACAGTGCACTTTTGACAACTAACGAAGCGTTGAATCCATTCTGTTGTTGCTAGTGTGTTGGGTTAGAGTCGAGGGCTGTAAGCAGAGCAGAACGTTGTGTGGCCCCGAGAAGGATGGCCCTGTGGTATGCCGTACACATTTGCATAAATAAAAGTTATATATAAAAATTAAGATACTTCCAGTCCCTAGATAATTTCAGTCCCACGATACTTCCAATCCCAAGTTACTTCAGTCCCACGATACTTCCAGTCCCAAGTTACTTCAGTCCCACGATACTTCCAGTCCCAAGTTACTTCAGTCACACGATACTTCCAGTCCCAAGTTACTTCAGTCCCACGATACTTCCAGTCCCAAGTTACTTCAGTCCCACAATACTTCCTGTCCCAAGTTACTTCAGTACCACGATACTTCCAGTCCCAAGTTACTTCAGTACCACGATACTTCCAGTCCCAAGTTACTTCAGTACCACGATACTTCCAGTCCCAAGCTACTTCAGTACCACGATACTTCCAGTCCCAAGTTACTTCAGTACCACGATACTTCCAGTCCCAAGTTACTTCAGTACCACGATACTTCCAGTCCCAAGCTACTTCAGTACCACGATACTTCCAGTCCCAAGTTACTTCAGTACCACGATACTTCCAGTCCCAAGTTACTTCAGTACCACGATACTTCCAGTCCCAAGTTACTTCAGTACCACGATACTTCCAATCCCAAGTTACTTCAGTCCCACGATACTTCCTGTCCCAAGTTACTTCAGTACCACGATACTTCCAGTCCCAAGTTACTTCAGTACCACGATACTTCCAGTCCCAAGTTACTTCAGTACCACGATACTTCCAGTCCCAAGTTACTTCAGTACCACGATACTTCCTGTCCCAAGCTACTTCAGTACCACGATACTTCCAATCCCAAGTTACTTCAGTACCACGATACTTCCAGTCCCAAGTTACTTCAGTCCCACGATACTTCCAATCCCAAGTTACTTCAGTCCCACGATACTTCCAGTCCCAAGTTACTTCAGTCCCACGATACTTCCAGTCCCAAGTTACTTCAGTCACACGATACTTCCAGTCCCAAGTTACTTCAGTACCACGATACTTCCAGTCCCAAGTTACTTCAGTACCACGATACTTCCAGTCCCAAGTTACTTCAGTACCACGATACTTCCAGTCCCAAGCTACTTCAGTACCACGATACTTCCAGTCCCAAGTTACTTCAGTACCACGTTACTTCCAGTCCCACGCTAAAAATTCTCAACGTATAAATTATAACAATTCCTTTTGTGAAATGTTCTACATTTGTATAATTTCTATATCCAATTTCCTCAATATTCAACTTTTTCTATATCCAATTTCTCCTACATCCAACTTATTCATTTCCCAATTCTTCTATACCCTACTTTTACTTTATCCAAATTTTTCTATAGCCCACTTCTTCTATATCCAACTTCATGTTTATCCAACTTATTTTATTTCCCAATTCTTCTATATCTCACCTCTACTATATCCAAATTCTTCTATAGCTAACTTCTTCTATATCCAACTTCAGTTCACGGTAATCGATCGTACTAATGCTTTGACCAGGTTTGCTTTCAGTCACGAGTTAAATAAAAATTAGGGGCACTTCATTCTACAATGAAAATGATTGGCTAGCATCCTGTGTCTGCATATCCTACTGGTCAGCTCTGTGGCTAGCATCCTATTTTTGAATGTCCAACAGGTCAGCTCTGCTGCTTAAAGCAACCCCAGGCTACAAATAGTTCCCTTATAATACCGTGTTTCTCAGAACATAGAACTTCCCTGATACTAAGACCAAGGCCTAGAGCAGGTCTATTTCAGGATGCTTGTAAAGTAACATTAGCCTTAAAATAGGCCCTAGGCCCTAGACGGACACCTGCCGGTATGTAGGCATAACTCAAGACATATTGCGAAATTAAATCACTGACATTTGTGTGGCCAATGTACTACAAGTAGGATACCTTAACAGGAAGTGCATTGATTGTTGTAGTAGATGAATACACATAGATTGTTGTAGTAGATTAATACATATAGATTGTTGTAGTAGATTAATACATATAGATTGTTGTAGTAGATTAATACATTTAGATTGTTCAACATGACAAAACACCTCTAAAATCAATCCCGTTTGTGTTTTTTTTTGTTTTCTTTTTGTGCAAAAATTAATATAAGATCTTATTTTTTTAGCAACACATTTTGTATTGCCTTAGTTATAGCAAAATATCTTATGTTATATTGCCTTGGTGATAGCAAACATCTTAGAAGTGTAGATTGCCTTGGTTATAGCAAACATCTTAGAAGTGTAGATTGCCTTGGTTATAGCAAACATCTTAGAAGTGTAGATTGCCTTGGTAATAGCAAACATCTTAGAAGTGGAGATTGCCTTGGTTATAGCAAACATCTTAGAAGTGTAGATTGCCTTGGTTATAGCAAACATCTTAGAAGTGTAGATTGCCTTGGTAATAGCAAACATCTTAGAAGTGTAGATTGCCTTGGTTATAGCAAACATCTTAGAAGTGTAGATTGCCTTGGTTATAGCAAACATCTTAGAAGTGTAGATTGCCTTGGTAATAGCAAACATCTTAGAAGTG
>CAXITT010000355.1:479834-496679 GCA_964033795.1 Lymnaea stagnalis
TTGACAGGCCACTCCGTTGACAGTGATATGCCATGCACATTCTCATCACTTTTGCTTGTTAAACCCCCCCCCCCCTTTTTTTTTTTTCTTCATTTTTTCGTTGTTTTTTCCAAAGTCTGTCACATTGTTAATGAATTTAGCTTTGTGTGTGAGTTTGTTTGTGTGTTTGGTTTAAAGGTATTTCAAATGTATTAGAGTTGTTGACGACCTAAGGAGGCTTCTACACTGGACCATGTTCTATGGTGTCACGTGACACTCAGTGACAGGAAAATGAGTTTTGTTACACACAGTATAGAATTGACACTACTATGTTCCTACTTACCCACCAAATCTTTATTCCAGTATAGAAATGACGCTAGAGTGTAGGATGTTGCTACCTACCCACCAAATCTTTACCCCAGTATAGAAATGACGCTAGAGTGTAGGATATTGCTACTTACCCACCAAATCTTTACTCCAGTATAGAAATGACGCTAGAGTGTAGGATATTGCTACTTACCCATCAAATCTTTACTCCAGTATAGAAATGACGCTAGAGTGTAGGATATTGCTACTTACCCATCAAATCTTTACTCCAGTATAGAAATGACGCTAGAGTGGATCATGTTCTTAATGTCCCATCAAATCATCTTCAGGCATAATGTCTGCGGTCATTGAGTTTGCACAGTCGTCTGCGGTGATGTTGTGAGGATCATGCGGTGGTGGCGACACGGACATTTCAATAACGATAGGTTCTATTTTCAGCATTGTGTGATTTTTGTTTGTCGGATATAAGATTTGCTGTACTCTTACGTCACGTGACGCGTCAGGGGAACCACGTGATATCATCTGGCAATGTCCACATGACATGGCAACTGTGTCGGTGACAGGCGCATTGAAATGACTGACATCAAAGAGATGTCTATTGCGTCTCGGTGTTCTTGTTTTCAGTTCGGGATCACGCGGTTAGTGGTCTTCACCCAATTCCAGAAAAAGTCGTGACCTTGAAGGCGTATTGTTTAAGTCCATGTTTGTCAGCCAGTAAGAGACTGTGCCACATCTCTTCCTCTAATCTAGGTGGCAACCTCGTAACGTCTACGCCTTACAACTGTTATAATCTCCAACAGTGGTTCTCAACTCTTTACGCATCGAACATCTTTGACCGATTTTCCTCTGCATAGTAAAAATACATTTACAAAAAAAAATAATGTTTAAATAATGTATCATTTATTCAATTTTATTTAGGAATAAAGAGAGGGAAGGTGGGGCATTGGGGGTAAATGGTTTAATCAGTCAATAACGCGGGGGGGGGGGGCGAAATTTTAAATTTATTTCGCGGCTCATAGTGGTGGGGGGGGGGGGGGGGGGGGGGGGTATATTTTAATTTTAGTTCGCGGCTCATTGCATGTGTGTTAGTGCAGTTCCAAGTTTGGGGCAAAAAAAAAGTGGGGGAGGGGGGATCCGTCGTTCTCTAGAACTGATGACGTGAACATTTCTTCCTTGTTTTCTTCGAGCGTAACCGTCACAAACAACGCTAGCACGTGCTACGCACTCCCCCCCCCCCCCTTTTTGCCGTGGGTGTTCCCATGTACTTTGTGCCTGTACCCGAGAACTGGGTCAAGTCACGTGACTCTACGTCAACGTGACACAATAATATTTTCCCACGACTTTTGACGGATGGGTAATGCAGATTCAGCAAATATTTATACTTGTTATAAAAAGAGATATTTATAATTGGTATAAAAAGAGATTTTTATACTTGGTATAAAAAGAGATATTCATGCTTGGTATAAAGAGAGATATTGATACTAGGTATAAAAAGAGATATTTATAATTGGTATAAGAAGAGATTTATTCAAGGTATTAAAAGAGACGTTGAATATCAGATCAATTTGAGATGGCATTGTCAAACATATCATAAACAAAACCCATTGTGTTTCTTTGCTGACTCAAAGGAGAGGGGGATAAAAATGAAGCAACAAATACTCCCTCGATTTCTTTGAAGACTGTGAGTAGGTCATGGGGACGAGGCAGGGCAGACTGTAAGTAGGTCATGGTGGCGAGGCCGGTTAGACTGTAAGTAGGTCGTGGTGACGAGCAGGGCAGACTGAGTTACATTAACCCGAAACTTAATAACGATGGATTAGAATTAAGATTAGTGACATCCACGATTCATTGCAACCCCTCTAATTTGTCAAAAATGTTTTTTTATAAGGTATATTATTTATGTCATTAACTTATTTACAGTTACGGAACAAACACCAGCAACTGATGGATTATTTTTTTTAAAAAAAGCCTGTATAAAAACCATCAAAACTGAGTTGTAACATTTGTTGTAACATTTGTTGTAACATTTGTTGTAACATTTGTAATGATGTCAAATGGCATAGCACCCGTCCGCTCATTGATCTCCTTAGTAACGACTCCACTTTGGACAAGACTCCATTTTAGACATGATTCCATTTTTAGACATGATGTCCTTGTCCCAAAATGTATGTTAGTTAACTCAGCTGCTCTTCGTTTTGAGATGGGTTTCAGTGTCGCAATTCTGCGCTTCTGCGGTTTACTACGGTTCCACGGTTGTTCAGAAACACTTTTTATAATATAATATATGTGTGTGTTGGTGTATGTATGTGTGTATGTGTGTGTGTATGTATGCATGTATGTATGTGTGTATGAATGTGTATGTATGTGTGTATGTGTTCCGTTTGCAGTTTCCCTGTAGATCCGCCAACGTCTCACGACTTTGTGGAGTCCCAGGCGCCGTTTATGCCATGCGGTTCCTTCAACAGGTCACCTGACCAAGTGTTGACCTTTGACCGGGATGTTTCCATGTGACGTCGACCTGGTTGTTTGCCGCGCGCGATACAAGAATTCGTAACGAGATGTTTGGGACAGACGGCTGGGATGACAAAAACTCACGTGACGTAATTTTCTGTGTTGACCGGATTTCGATGACATAATGCCTCCCTCCGTTGAATCGGTGGTCCGCGGGCCGGGGGGAGGGGGTTGGGTACGGTCGGCTTGCATGCGTGTCAACCACAGGTATTTAAAGCTCGACGTCCGTGGTACGACCACACGGAAATATAGAATTCGTTTTAGTCATTCGGCGCGAACTGTGTCAGGTAATGACTGACATTTGTCATGGGTTCTCTAGAGCGATTGACACAATAGTTTGTATGATTTGACTTGTTTTTTAAAAAAGAATAGATTGCGTTTCGTTGGGGCATTATTGCAAAATAGTATTTTATTTTTTAAGAGACCCCATGTAAGTGTTTAGCGTGACTAGTATCATACGCTGTAATTGTGTGTAATGGTGTTATTCCAATCGAGGTAAGCACGGGTTAACTGGTTAGTACACATGAATTATTCATGGACGCCAGCAGACGTACGAAGTCTTCATTTCAGCCAACCGCGGGCATATTGACCGTGATCACCTCAGTTGGTAGTTTAGGGTGTTCCCGTTGTTCCCGTAATGCTTTCCAGGATTCTGTGCGAAAAACACAAGCTTAGGAAATTTTTGTCAAAATGACGTGATATTTTATCAAAATGACGTGATATTTTGTCAAAATGACGTGATATTTTGTCAAAATGACGAGATATTTTGTCAAAATGACGTGATATTTTGTCAAAATGACGTGATATTTTGTCAAAATGACGTGATATTTTGTCAAAATGACGTGATATTTTGTCAAAATGACGTGATATTTTATCAAAATGACGTGATATTTTGTCAAAATGACGTGATATTTTGTCAAAATGACGTGATATTTTGTCAAAATGACGTGATATTTTATCAAAATGACGTGATGTTTTGTCAAAATGACGTGATATTTTGTCAAAATGACTTGATATTTTTTCAAAATGACGAGATATTTTGTCAAAATGACGTGATATTTTGTCCTTCTGTTAACTGTTATGTGTGTCGTTTTAACCTTAAAAAAAAAAATGAAAAAAAAAAGATTCAGTTTTGTGTGTGTGTGTGCAGTTGACATCGATCTATTCGGTCCAACCATGTTGATGTTCAATTCTTTTCCTTACTAGGATATTATTGAAGTAGGACTATTAACTAAAAAGCAACAAAATTTCAAGATTGTTGATTCCGTTAACTGACCGTTTAGCAGTTTAACATTGGCTGTTGAGCAACTGTTAACACTTGGAACCCGAGGCCGGCTACCATCTATCGAATAACGTCGCTTCTAGTGTTAAAAACAAGCTGAGGAGACAAATTTTTCTTCCTAAAAGAAACCTCTCGAGGTAAAGCCTAAACATTCAGTGAACGTATGTATTTGGGAAGTCTGTGCGAAAATTATCACCTTGTGAACTGTCGAACATTTGCCGAGCGGTCTCACACTGCTGCACGTGGGACGCCATGACCAGCGGCCAGTCGGACACCTAACGTCAATGTCTGTGGTAGAAATTAAGCACAAGATGAAGAACGTCTTCGTGAAGATTCTCGGAAATGAAAAGCGACGCGCCGCCCAGAAGAAGCTGGGACCCCCAGCCAGACCCCCGACCCAGCCGATCAGGTAAATGATGGTGTCTGTGTTTGTTGGTTTGTTTGTTTGTTTGTGATGTCATGCCATGTTTGTGATGGCGTGCCATGTTTGTGAGGGCGTGCCATGTTTGTGAGGGCGTGCCATGTTTGTGGGGGCGTGCCATGTTTGTAGGGGCGTGCCATGTTTGTGGGGGCGTGTCATGTTTGTGGGGGCGTGCCATGTTTCAAACAGATTCTCCGGTCCATGAATGCCTAGCCAGCACTTTTACTCACGGGGTTCTGTACATGTGTACAACTTGCGTACATCCGTTTTGAAAAGTGATAACAACGACGCAGTTCGCTGGCCAGCTGGCGTACCCGCACATCCCACTCCAACCCACACACTCTCACACCAAGTCACAGGTGGTGGCTGTTTTTTAGAAACTGTACCAAACTAACCTATTTAATTATAATTTCCAATCATTTCCAACTACTCTTAGCTACTCATGTCCTTTCCGGGGAAGGGGGGTGGGTGGGGGGGGGATCTCCTCCTTTGATCATCAGTTCTAAGCATTTGAAAATGATCAAACATTTTTTAAAAAAATATACATCTTATTATATATCTTATTACGTGAATGTTTTGTATTTATAATATCTTGACGTTAGACAGGTCCATGAGTGACTTTGCTGGTAACGTTGTAGAGCGGAAGCTGCTCGCCTTGACCTTTGTGACCCCCATGACACCTCTTGACCCGTCGACGTCACATCTTTTCTATCGTATTTTGAACAAACACAAGACAAACAAACGTTCAATTGAGCGTTGCTATTTTTCCGGAGGTATTGAATTGGTCAAGCTGTCCAGCGTGCTGTCCTTGCCTTTACACTTCCACCGCCCTAACTTCTAGCATGTTCCATGGCTGGAATAGAGCAGTTGATGGGCTTCTACCACCCTAACTTCTGGCACATTACATGGCTGGAATAGAACAGTTAATGGGCTTCTACCACCCTAACTTCTGGCACATTACATGGCTGGAATAGAACAGTTAATGGGCTTCTACCACCCTAACTTCTGGCACATTACATGGCTGGAATAGAACAGTTAATGGGCTTCTACCATGGATAGAATAAAGCATATGATGTGATTGTACCGCCCTAACTTGTGGCACGTTCCAGAGATAGATGAATGCAACAGTGTTCAACTTCCTTCTGCTCAGAATCGGTTTAGTTTGTTCCCCCTGTGAAGCAACCGTCTTGACATTAGTGCAAGCGTACCTTGATGGTGGGGTGGGGTGGGGGTGGTGGTCGCAAAACTAATGACGCTTAAAGAACACTGTTTCGATTATCTCACTTGATAACTCCGCCTCCAGTTCTCATTAGGGCGCCACAAGGTTAGGGCGGCGACACCCCCAACCACCGAGATGACGCGCCTGGTGCAAACAGCTGAGACAGCTAAGATTATTGGGTAGCTGCAGTTATATGGTAACTAAGATTATATGGTGGCTGAGGTTATATGGTAACTAAGATTATTTCACTATATTCAGACAACACTGTACACTAATGCTACCCCACTCCCCCACTTTAAAAAAAGCGAAATTGAGATTCGATTGTTAACCTGGAAAAATAACCTCAGTGTTAAGTCATATCAGGAACAGGCAGATTCGATCATCGTATATATCACCAGTGATGTTGGCTGGTGTTCACAATGTAAAAGGGGGGGGGGGCGGTAAGATTTGTGAGTCCAGGGATACGGGATGGTTGAGGGGGGGGGTGATTAACCAATTTCGACAGGGGTCAGCGATTTATGAACCCGAAGAAGGCAAACAACAACACTACTGGCGTCACAGACCCCTGATGGAACAGTCGTGCAAGCGTCTGGTGACGCAAACCTTTGACGTACGACTACGTCCACAAATGCCCCACTTTGCTTGTGTTCATTTCATGTTTGCCTTTCAGGATACTAGTTTAGTTCTACAACCTTGGCCGGTCGTAAGTTTTGCTTTTTATTTGCTCTTTGTTCCATTCGATTTGAAGGGGAAAAAAAATAGTTCTGCAGATGCTAGTGTGTTGTGGAGGTATTGTTGTTTGTATTTCGTACCGGAAGCACATCGTTTATTTTGTTCCAGTTGCCGCCCTTGATACATCCCAAGGAGCATAACGTTTCCGGTTTCTGAAGGCTGAATTTGTTTTCCAGCTGGTGACTGGACTCTAGGCCAGGGATTCTTAATATTTTATACGCTGAACCTGGTCCATTTAACTGCCCTCTAGGCCAGGGATTCTTAATATTTTATACGCTGAACCTGGTCCATTTAACTGCCCTCCAGGCCATGGGTTTAACACGTAACTTGTCCCGCGATCCTTTGGTCCAGCTCCGAAGCCCGATCCCTCAATTTTTTTATGTTTTAGTGTACTGGGTTGGCCAACCCCAACAGGTCCGTTCTTAGGCATACGCTGACTACGCATCCGCGTAGGGCCCCGAACGTGAGGGGGCCCCCGTGAGGCACCCTATATCCCGCGTTTTTTTTAAAAACTGGCACTGCAGCCGTCTGTGTCACTCACGTTACCTTCCTCATCCTGAAATTTATCATTCTGAGTTGAATTCGGAGGCAGGGGAAGGGAAGCAGCAGGGGGAGCTTTTGAGGGTGGCATACAGGAAATCGGGGGCTTGGGCGTGGGAATGAGGAAAGAGGAAACATTGATGAAGGCAGAATGGAGGTGCCACTGTGGTGGGTGGTGTTTTCTCCTCAGCTCGAGGGAGCTCCACCCCCGGACCCCTCCCCCTTCCGGGGCCCCCAACCTACGCTCCATGCTTAGGGCTCCCAAACTCCTAAGAACGGCTCTGACCCCAAAGACTTGGCGGGCCGGCGGGCCACATTGATACCGAGTCAACCGCTGAGGGCCAAGTGTCCTTTTCACCTTACATATAAAAATAAAATAAACAACCCCTACAAAGTTTTCCACATACATCCACATACATCCCCATACATCCATCATATGCATTTTGTTTGCATTTATGTATAATGTAGTGATTTTTGCATTTATGAAGAAGCGGTTACGTAAATAGATCAACTTCTAGCGACACCACATTTCAAATGACCTTCTTGTTTCCTTTCAGAAATACATTTTATTTTTACTGCATACGAAATGCGTCACAAATACAAAGCACACACAGCAGCAGCTGCACAATTAGTCGCCACAACAAAACACGCACTCTTTGAATTTAACCCCCCCCCCCCCCCCACACACACACACACACACGCTTTTTTGTTGTTGAAAAAACAGAAAAACTGATTTTTGGGGGTAGGGCTGAAAATTTGTTTGAAATAATTTTTATTGTCATTGGCAAAGAGTGTATGTGCCAGGTTTCAGCTCGAAAGGATGACGGGAAGTTGGTCAATCAGCATTCCGAAGATTTTAAAAATTCCAACTCAATCATGTATAGAAATGTTTATCTATTTTTTTAATTCACGTAATGCATTAATACATAACTCAACATAATAGAACTAAACCAATGTGATCCAAGGACATAATTCAACAGAATAGAGAATTCATTGTATGGTGTGTTAGAGAGTAGGGCATTCATTGTACGGTGTGTTAGAGAGTAGGCCATTCATTGTATGGTATGTTAGAGAGTATGCCAATCTTTGTATGGTGTGTTAGAGAGCAGGGCATTCATTGTATGGTGTGTTAGAGAGTAGGCCAATCATTGTATGGGCTGATGTGTATATTATCATTAATTTGATGAACTCGAGGGCACTTCACTCGTTAAGTTGTAGTTGTAGGACGTTTTTTAAAAAGAGAGTACAGACACAGCCGTGGTAATGTGTCATGTTTAACGGGAACCACGCAATGTGGAGATTTGTAGCTTAACCAGCTTGTCACTGGCTGAACATTTCTCATCCTTAACTTGCCAGTGCTTAAACCGTTCATTTCTTATGAAATGTCACTTGTTTGAAATGTCACTTCTTTGAAATGTCACCTCTTTGAAATGTCACTTCTTGCTTTGTGAAAGATTTTGTCAAATTTGCTTCATTGGATGTTATGTCACGAGGGTCACCTAATACCATTGTGAGCACCACTGCCATTCATTAGCCGTGTGGGCTATGTAAGTAATGCGTTGTCACAGGGATCACCTGCTACCATCTTGAGCACCACTGCCATTCATCAGCCGTGTGGGTCATATAAGTCATGCGTTGTCACGGGGGTCACCTGGTACCATCTTGAGCACCACTGCCATTCATCAGCCGTGTGGCCTATGTAAGTAATGCGTTGTCACGGGCATATGTTGATTGTTTAAATCATATTACGCAGATCGTGACAGCTCTTGGACAAATGACCTTTGTGACGTTTGCTTATATCAGCCCCGCCCCTTGTCCCCGCGGTAACCCTTCCTTGACCCCACACCCCACAGTCACGCTGTCCACATGCTTTGCTGATGTGAACATTATGGTCTACTTACGTAACAGTTGAAATGACCAGCCTTGATGGGACGTAACGAGTAGGGGTCACAAAACCGGTCCCTTTTGCCCAAACCGGTATTTCTGATATTGAAGTTTACGAATATCGGAATCCCGGTATTTTCGATATTTTCGATATTTCGAGAATTTTTAGTCGAGATTCGAGATTAGAGGTCAGGATTTATCAGGGCCGGCGCTGGGAGGGTGCGGGTCATGGGCAAATTGAATTTTGCAGGGCCGTTGGCGTGATATATTCCGCCGATAGGATATTAAGACACGTTATAGACATTTGACTATCAAATAACTCCGAATATTGTGTTGACTGGATTAGGAACTACTACTAGGCTTAGGGATATTATAAATATACTACGGCAACGCGCATCCCACTTCGCCGTCCCCCTAGCGCCGGCCCTGGATTTATCAATGAACTAAAAACATTCAGAAAAAATATCATATTTTGATTTTTAATCAGCTTTTAAAAATAACACATAGTTTTATGAATCAAATATTAAAATAATTGGTTTTGTTTTAATCTTTGGTCAAATTTAAATAATGAAATCTTAAATATGACAAAGTGTGTAATGTTTGGTCACTTAACTTTGACCGCAAATGGTTACAAAAGTAACCCGATGAAGAGAACACCCACTCACACTGGTCTGAGAATAGTCCTGAGGCTTTCATACGCAATTTGTAGATATTGTCCTCTTGAACCGCCATTCTCAAATAAAGCCATTTCTATTTTTACCAATGTCTCAATGTCTCCATGTCTCAATGTCTCCATGTGTCCATGTCTCCATCCGTTGGTCTGGAAGTATTATCCTGAGCCTGAAGTTTTTTTTGATTTCAATTTTAAATTGTCTCTTAAGCGGCAGTGTGTCAGAGCGGCAGTGTGTCAGAGCGGCAGTGTGTCTTCAAGTTCATTATGCTCAGATCCAAGATGTTTAATTTCATTGTTGATAGTTATTTCCAACGAGGAATCCGCTGTCTGACCAAGCTTTTAAGTATTCACGATATGTTTTCGCATCTGGTCGCAATCTGGCCTTAGAAATGCGTCCAGGTAGTCACTGGAATGTGCAGACTTTAATTGAGAGTGAAGGACTAAAGATGTACATCCAAATGTATCAAGTATCTTGTTACATCTAATACATTTAGCTGAGAGAACTATGTAATTTCATGAACTATTGCCAAAGTGTTGTCTTTGTTTCCCATAGTTTCATATGCTTATCAAATTTAGGGTTTACTTCTGTCAGGGCCCCCCCCCCCCCCATTTCTTCTATCAACCTGAAAGGAAAATAAATCATTAAAAACAAAATTATGAATTCAATCGAATTGGTTTGACGTGTAAAACTTTTTTAAAAATGTTTTAATGTTTGGCTAGTTAGGGTGCAACGTGTTATTATTTCCATACAAACTCTTAATGGAAGTCAAAATTCGATCTTCATTCGACTATACCAATCACTTATTGGTCAATAATATGAAAACATTTACTTACCAATCCTGGACTTTCTCTTTGAACTTAAGACATGAGGTGTGAGTGATTTGCACATCTCATCAATTATTCATATGTCTTACGACGTGGAAACTAAGAAAAAATATTTTTTTTAAAAATGAAATCCCGGAATTATCGAAAATCCCGGTTTTCATAAATAACAATCCCGGTTTTTTCGAGCATCAATTATGGTCCGATATTCTGGTATTTTCGAATTTCGGGATCCTTGAGTGCGACCCCTAGTAACGAGTTGCGGCTCGTACTTTCTAATGAAAGGATCTTACTCTGTAACGAAGGGATCTTACTCTGTAACGAAGGGATCGTAATCGCTAACGAAGGGATCGTACTCGCTAACGAAGGGATCGTACTCGCTAACGAAGGGATCGTACTCGCTAACGAAGGGATCGTACTCGCTAACGAAGGGATCGTACTCGCTAACGAAGGGATCGTACTCGCTAACGAAGGGATCGTACTCGCTAACGAAGGGATCGAATGTCTGTTGCTCCCAACCTCGCATTTCCAGAACGGGTTGGAGCATTTGTCCTGTCTGCCAAAGGGCGGCCTAACCCGCCCAAACGTTCTCATCTCATCGTCCTGTCTGCCAAAGGGCGGCCTAACCCGCCCAAACGTTCTCATCCCATTTCTCCTGTCTGCCAAAGGGCGGCCTAACCCGCCCAAACGTTCTCATCCCATTTCTCCTGTCTGCCAAAGGGCGGCCTAACCCGCCCAAACGTTCTCATCCCATTTCTCCTGTCTGCCAAAGGGCGGCCTAACCCGCCCAAACGTTCTCATCTCATTGTCCTGTCTGCCAAAGGGCGGCCTAACCCGCCCAAACGTTCTCATCTCATCGTCCTGTCTGCCAAAGGGCGGCCTAACCCGCCCAAACGTTCTCATCTCATCGTCCTGTCTGCCAAAGGGCGGCCTAACCCGCCCAAACGTTCTCATCTCATCGTCCTGTCTGCCAAAGGGCGGCCTAACCCGCCCAAACGTTCTCATCTCATCGTCCTGTCTGCCAAAGGGCGGCCTAACCCGCCCAAACGTTCTCATCTCATCGTCCTGTCTGCCAAAGGGCGGCCTAACCCGCCCAAACGTTCTCATCTCATCGTCCTGTCTGCCAAAGGGCGGCCTAACCCGCCCAAACGTTCTCATCTCATCGTCCTGTCTGCCAAAGGGCGGCCTAACCCGCCCAAACGTTCTCATCTCATCGTCCTGTCTGCCAAAGGGCGGCCTAACCCGCCCAAACGTTCTCATCTCATCGTCCTGTCTGCCAAAGGGCGGCCTAACCCGCCCAAACGTTCTCATCTCATCGTCCTGTCTGCCAAAGGGCGGCCTAACCCGCCCAAACGTTCTCATCTCATCGTCCTGTCTGCCAAAGGGCGGCCTAACCCGCCCAAACGTTCTCATCTCATCGTCCTGTCTGCCAAAGGGCGGCCTAACCCGCCCAAACGTTCTCATCTCATCGTCCTGTCTGCCAAAGGGCGGCCTAACCCGCCCAAACGTTCTCATCTCATCGTCCTGTCTGCCAAAGGGCGGCCTAACCCGCCCAAACGTTCTCATCTCATCGTCCTGTCTGCCAAAGGGCGGCCTAACCCGCCCAAACGTTCTCATCTCATCGTCCTGTCTGCCAAAGGGCGGCCTAACCCGCCCAAACGTTCTCATCTCATCGTCCTGTCTGCCAAAGGGCGGCCTAACCCGCCCAAACGTTCTCATCTCATCGTCCTGTCTGCCAAAGGGCGGCCTAACCCGCCCAAACGTTCTCATCTCATCGTCCTGTCTGCCAAAGGGCGGCCTAACCCGCCCAAACGTTCTCATCTCATCGTCCTGTCTGCCAAAGGGCGGCCTAACCCGCCCAAACGTTCTCATCTCATCGTCCTGTCTGCCAAAGGGCGGCCTAACCCGCCCAAACGTTCTCATCTCATCGTCCTGTCTGCCAAAGGGCGGCCTAACCCGCCCAAACGTTCTCATCTCATCGTCCTGTCTGCCAAAGGGCGGCCTAACCCGCCCAAACGTTCTCATCTCATCGTCCTGTCTGCCAAAGGGCGGCCTAACCCGCCCAAACGTTCTCATCTCATCGTCCTGTCTGCCAAAGGGCGGCCTAACCCGCCCAAACGTTCTCATCTCATCGTCCTGTCTGCCAAAGGGCGGCCTAACCCGCCCAAACGTTCTCATCTCATCGTCCTGTCTGCCAAAGGGCGGCCTAACCCGCCCAAACGTTCTCATCTCATCGTCCTGTCTGCCAAAGGGCGGCCTAACCCGCCCAAACGTTCTCATCTCATCGTCCTGTCTGCCAAAGGGCGGCCTAACCCGCCCAAACGTTCTCATCTCATCGTCCTGTCTGCCAAAGGGCGGCCTAACCCGCCCAAACGTTCTCATCTCATCGTCCTGTCTGCCAAAGGGCGGCCTAACCCGCCCAAACGTTCTCATCTCATCGTCCTGTCTGCCAAAGGGCGGCCTAACCCGCCCAAACGTTCTCATCTCATCGTCCTGTCTGCCAAAGGGCGGCCTAACCCGCCCAAACGTTCTCATCTCATCGTCCTGTCTGCCAAAGGGCGGCCTAACCCGCCCAAACGTTCTCATCTCATCGTCCTGTCTTGCCATTCAAGCTTCCACAGACCTTTGTTCGACTATATCCTTTGAGCCAACCTTCTCTCGGCCTCACACACCTGCCTAACCATCAGCCTGATTTTGGACTATTCGGATGAGATAGTTGCTTCCTTTGGTGTACACTTGATGTGGTGATGAATCTAAGAGCCGGTCTCACACTCGAACTGGACTCTTTGCGTCAATTTAACATATTTCTTTTTTTTCATTCTAAGGGGCAGAAAGAGAAATCTTTCAGACTGGAAGATATTTTATGTCGTACCCCACCCCCAACCAAAAAAAATAAAAAAAATCAATACTGCTAAAATGGACTCAAACATTTAAACATATCTTTTTCTATCAACATTTATTTTATTTTTTTTGAGCTAAGGTAGTGTTTCTCAACCTTCCTAATGCCGCGACCCTTAAATACAGCTCCTCATGTTGCGGTGATCCCCAGACATAAATTATTTTCGTTGCTACTTCATAACTGGAGAGTTTATGTGTCTTCCGAACGTCTTAGGCGACCCCTGTGAAAGGGTCGTGACCCACGACCCACAGGTTGAGAACCGATGAGCGAAGGTTCAGAATGTTTAGACTGTTCAGACTGCTCAGAATGTTTAGAATGCTAGTTTAAAGTTCATCAGTTTCAAAGTTTAGATGTAAATAACAAAAATAAAATACCCAAAAAAAAAACAACAAACAAAAAAAAAAACGGCAAGTCTAATACAAATGAGTGTCTTCCTATTTGAGACGGGTTCCAAACTAACATGTTTGTTGATCAGAAGGCGGTAGTGTTAGTCAGCTTGTAACACTTGTTATTGCAGTAACTATTCACTAAATGGTTCTATATTGGTCGGTTACACATCACTTACTCTTGTCCAGGGGTTCTTAGCTAAATGCCATTTCAGGATGCATTAGGGAGCTCGGTTGACCTTTTGCCCCCATTTTAAAAAATCGCTCACCATAGGAATGCACACGTGGCCGATGACCCCCGCGGTGTCACGTGACATCTTCGATATGTGATGTCATTGACTACTGTCATCGTCCTACGTGCACACTCATTGCGGTGATGCATTCCTTCGTGTTGTCGATGTGTCAGTTTGGGCATCTCTGTGTTTGAGAACCTCTGGGCGAGCAGACAGTGAAGAAATGACTCCCTCGTCTCAGTGCCACCCGTTTATTTTGAAAACTTTCCCCGGTCACAAATCACTTTCTGTCCGCGACCGGCCAACAGTGCAGCAACAGTCGCAAAGTGCAGTGCTGGATGAAGGGACGATCTCAGGTGAAAGGCCTCCGAGACGTGAAATTTCATTATGGTGCCGAGCTTGGCATCGATGTTCACCTGCGGTCTCTCTCCTCGGGCATAAGGTGGTATTTTTAGACCGTCGTTTAATGTGTCTTATGTCTTTATGTTCCACTTGCTATATTTAGCTCAAATACACACACTAATAGATTCTTTGGGTGCGTGAATATGAAATATTACAGATGTGTCATATGCCTACCATTTGAACCTACAAAAACCTAACTGCATGGAAGTGAACCTTGACATCTGTTGACGCATAACACTGTGTTTGTCAACATGCGTTGTGTTTAGCCCGCAACACAAATAAACGATAAACATTTTGAACTCAATCTACTGTCTCTTTCTTATATATATGTATATGTATACCATAATGTATGTATATGTATACCATAATGTGTGTGTATGTGTGTACAATAATGTGTGTGTGTGTGTACAATAATGTGTGTGTATGTGTGTACAATAATGTGTGTGTGTGTGTGTATACATAGTTAAACAAAAGTAGTATTGAAGGAAGCTGTTTCTTTAAAGCATAAGTATTTTTATCCTCAACTAAAATGAGCTGTTTCGTCTGCGCCTTATGTTTGTGTGTACGATTAGCTTCATGGACCTTTGACATTTGTTGTTCCTTTTCTTCGTGTATAGAGTTCTGCTCCAAGATTTGTACTTGTGAAGAGGTGTCTAAATATGTGGTGAAGATTTGTACTTGTGAAGAGGTGTCTAAATATGTGGTGTAGATTTGTACTTGTGAAGAGGTGTCTAAATATGTGGTGAAGATTTGTACTTGTGAAGTGGTGTCTAAATATGTGGTGAAGATTTGTACTTGTTAAGAGGTGTCTAAATATGTGGTGAAGATTTGTACTTGTGAAGAGGTGTCTAAATATGTGGTGAAGATTTGTACTTGTGAAGAGGTGTCTAAATATGTGGTGAAGATTTGTACTTGTGAAGAGGTGTCTAAATATGTGGTGAAGATTTGTACTTGTGAAGAGGTGTCTAAATATGTGGTGAAGATTTGTACTTGTGAAGCCTTCTTACCAAACATGCAGCTTTTTTTTTTTTAAATGTTAGATTTGAGTTTAGTAACAAACATGTTTTAGGACAGTGTAAATTGACAACACAAATGAGTCAGAAGTTATTAGTTATCGCCCAATGATTGCCCTCCGCTGTTTCGAAACTAAGCAAATGTAACATTCTGATTGCCGTCATCACCAACGGTACTAAAGTCCCTGTAGAGGGGCGCGCGGGGGGGGGGGCTGGTATGCTTCACCACATCCTTCCACTGGGACAGATCCACGACCTGTTGTCTCAATGCACGAACCGCCCGACCTTGATGGGGCCAATGAATACATAGAAAGGACCAATTAATACATAGAAGGGACCAACGAATTCATATATAGGACCAATGAATACATAGATGGGACCAAAGAATACATAGAACGGACCAATGAATACATAGAAAGGACCAATGAATACATAGAAGGCACCAACGAATTCATATATAGGACCAATGAATACATAGATGGGACCAATGAATACATAGAAAGGACCAATGAATACATAGAAAGGACCAATGAATACATAGAAGGCACCAACGAATTCATATATAGGACCAATGAATACATAGATGGGACCAATGAATACATAGAAAGGACCAATGAATACATAGAAAGGACCAATGAATACATAGAAGGCACCAACGAATTCATATATAGGACCAATGAATACATAGATGGGACCAATGAATACATAGATGAGACCAATGAATAGATAGATGGGACAAATCAATACATAGAAGGCACCAACGAATTCATATATAGGACCAATGAATACATAGATGGGACCAATGAATACATAGATGAGACCAATGAATAGATAGATGGGACAAATCAATACATAGATGGGACCAATGAATTCATAGTTGGGACCAATGAATTCATAATTGGGGCCAATCAATATATAGATGAGGCCAATGAATTTATTGATGGGATCAATGAACACATAGATGGGACTAATGAATACATAGATGGGGCCAATGAATAAATAGAAGGGGCCAATCAATTCAACGATGGGGCCAATGAATAGATAGATGGGACCTATGAATACATAGAAGCACGTGAGATCTTCTGACGTGTCTAGCTTAGAAAGCCTTTGGGCATGTAGTTTAGCTCACACCGAATGACCAAAGTCGAAACACGCACTGGGCCACAGTCGCCCCCCAGCCTGTCAGCCATCTTTAAATCAAAGGATGGCCAGAAGTAAACACATTGGGGTTGTAAAATAAACACCTTTAACGCTTCGGCATATTTCACATATTTGTGTTTAAAGTTGTTAGAGTGTGGCGGTCATTCAAACACAGTTTTTTACCTTACGGCTGTACCAGGTCAGCTGACTGTACAACTGTACCAGCTCAGTTCTATGTACTTGTTCACCTAGGTGTGACGCACGCAGTCTAGTCCAAATGTTGACTTCCGCAGTCACAAACTTAACGTTTTTTTTGTTGTTTTTTTTGGTTGTGTTTCAAAATAGAAATGTTTGAACTACTTTATTGGGGGGGGGGGGGGGG
>CAXITT010000355.1:521152-536376 GCA_964033795.1 Lymnaea stagnalis
CCCCCCCACACACCCCCACTCCCGACTTCCAGCCCCCCACCTAGCCGACGTAGTTCTCTCTACTCATTATTCTCTACCATTGTCTCTCAAGGAGAACCTTCAAAGGTAATGGGAACATATAAACAAACTGGAACCAGACAGGGGAACAAATGACCTGAACCTGACGATGCCGTGAGTCAAGAAGTTGAAATAAAAAAAAAAAAAATAATATAATAAAAAGACTTGAACCGGAAATAGATTCTTACCCTAATTCCCTATGTGACAATGCCACTAACGCTACCAGATGGCGCTGATTTCACGAAATACAATTCCCGATAACTGCGCTACATGAGATGCTTAACAAAATAGCGCGTGTGGTGTGCAATGTTTTGTTTAGTTTTCCGGAAACAGTTTGTGTAATAAATCTGCGGTGAACTAGGAGGTGGGACCTTGGAGTATTTGATATAGTCCAGGGGCGGCGGTGTACCGGGATGAGGGGGGGTGTGGGGGGAAGCAGTAATCGGGAGTCTTATAGAGTGCGTTACTTGAATGCATGTTTTGTCAAGTAACTTAAGGAGTTTGGGAGTAACTTGAGTAGTTGGGCAGTTGACGCATTGCTCCAGCCGTAGTTAGGCCGGCTATAAAGCTAGTATTAAAATAATGTCTGATATGGTGAAAGAGAAAAACAGTTCTAAATGAAATTTATGTTATCAAAATTCCATTTAGAATTGTTTCTTCTTCGTCTTACATACGTCTAAAACAATTCAAAATGGCGATTGAGACTTTGGACGCCCTTGCCAAGTCTGTTTTAACTTCAAAAACAAAAGAAAAATAATCACATAGGCTAGGTTGAAAATATCTGAAGCAGGGCCGGACTTAGGCCACTGCAACCTATGCGGCCGCAGTGGGCCCCGCACTTTTCTTTCTTTACAAAATCTTAATTGTCCCTTATTATCCTTCTCCCTACCCAGACTGGGCCCCGCGCAATCTGTTTGGCATAGGGCCACGCAATTGTCATTGAGAATAAATGTATGATGTCTGAGATATTCCGTTGGTGCATCATGCAGCACATAGATGTCTATCCCATAGTTACATTAGTTCTTATATGCAAGTTGGAATAAGCTTGTAGTGATTGAAGAGTGTTACAATCAAACAAAAAGATGGTAGTGATTGAGAATGCTACATTCTAACATAAAAGATTGTAGTGATTGAAGAGAGTTACAACCAAACATAAAAGATTGTAAAAGTCCCTCGTCTGAGGTTGACTGATTTAATTAAAGATAACTGAGAGACCGTATACCAGTGGCCACCTTGAGTTCAGTGGCCACCTTGAGTTCAGTGGCCACCTTGAGTTCAGTGGCCACCTTAAGTTCAGTGACCACCTTGAGCTCAGTGGCCACAAGTTTAGTGGCCACCTTGAGCTCAGTGACCATCTTGAGTTTAGTGGCCACCTTGAGCTCAGTGACCACCTTGAGCTCAGTGGCCACAAGTTTAGTGGCCACCTTGAGCTCAGTGACCATCTTGAGTTTAGTGGCCACCTTGAGCTCAGTGACCACCTTGAGTTCAGTGACCATCTTGAGTTCAGTGACCACCTTGAGTTCAGTGGCCACCTTGAGTTCATTGGCCACCTTGAGTTCAGTGGCATAGGGCTCTCATAGTAAATATTACGTCTTAAGGTTGTAGACGTCACAGTCTTGCCGTTTTTTGCGGACTTTTGTCATAAAATAAATGAATGGACATTTTTTTAAGAAAAGAAAAGTGTGTGTGGGGGGGAGGGGGGTTGCACTTATGTATATATGTTAACTGAAAGAAAAAAGAAAAAGAAGTTGTTTTGTCTGGCAGTTGTAAAATTATGGTCGAGTCAACCTTGGCCTTAGAAAGCATCTGCTGAGGCCTGCCAAACACATTCAGTCACGTGCTGGTGCGACCTTGGGCGACCTTGAGCGACGTAAACAAAGCGACCCAATCGCGGGCTTCTGAAACAGATGATCTACGTGCGAGGTCTATCCCATCATTGGACATCAGTCTGGCGACGTCNGGGGGGGGGGGGGGTGGCGGGGGGGGGGGGGGGGGGTTCATGTCGTGGGGGGTCATTTCCGATGGATGATTATCTGACCTGATAAATCGCAACGGTTTCAGTACATTATTTATTATCGGGAGAAATAAACAAAGATCACTGTCTCAAATGATAGATTAAAATAATCACACCCGATTCTCACAAAGATACATTATTTAGGGGCGCACTTTCTTGTAAAGTTCTTTAATAAGTCATGCATAACTTTTTGATCAGACGATTTGTGGAGCAAGTTTCCGGTTGCAGGTACACTTGCAGGTACACTTGCAGGTACACTTGCAGGTACACTTGCAGGTACACTTGCATCTTGTTGGCAAAATAGAACGCAATCTAGTCTCAAAACTCTTCATCCCGAACTTGTCAACACGTGTTGGCGTCTGCTGTCATGGGCAGGTTCATTAGGTTGGTTTCCTTTCCAAATAGGACGCGGAAGTGTGCGGTTTAATGAACGCACCCTTGGGAAATACGCCATGAGGGGAAAGCCCTTGTTTCAGGAAAAGAAATGGAGAATTAACAACGGGGAAGCAACGGGAACATGTGAAAGCATGTTGTAAGAGGCTAGACATGTTGGACAAGAACTCAACCAGTGATGTCGCGAGCCGTTGGAAATAAATAACAACCGTGGGCTAGAGAGTAGGGTGTGACGAATAGGAGACATGGTTTCGTTGAAAATCTGACGCTTAGGAATTTAGTGTTATCGACGTTTGCGTATTTAATGGGAGAGTATTGATGATGAAGGCTTGAAATTAGTAGGGTACATAGCTAAGAGGGATTGGGTCGTGACAAATTTGTTTTTTTTTTTAAAACTTAAAGTGATACAGCTTCCGTTTTGAAATGCACTTTATGACACGGGGGGGGGGGGGGCGTTGTTGACAAATCTCTGCTAATCCACGGTGCTTTGAGCGGACACGGGCGCGTGTGGCAAGCTCGGAGACAGGTCTCTGCTAAACACCGGACTTAACTCTGAGCAAAGTGGCTACGTCACTTCCACAAGAGGGGGCCCAGTTCGTGAGGATCAAACGTCATGCCAACACCCCTGAAGTTCGTTTGTTGTCGGTTCGCAATGAGATGTCAAAGCGCGGTGGCTCTCAAGCTTGTTCTACCTTGACCTCCAGAGTTGACCTCCAGAGTTGACCTCCAGAGATGACCTCCAGAGTTAACCTCCAGAGTTGACCTCCAGAGTTGACCTCCAGAGTTGACCTCCAGAGTTGACCTCCAGAGTTGACCTCCATAAACTGAAGTTACTCTTGTATTTGAGTAACCTTCAACGGTCTTTATTTCATTAGACTTCCGGTGTGCGTTACAAAGCTGAACGTCAATACAGCAACAGTGGTCGAGGGCACAAATATTGAGAACCTCTGCTCAGGTGCGCTGAAAACAACATGAAATTTTTAAAAAATGGTAGATTACATAGCAGGTCAGGCGCACTAATTACACATTTGTGACATTTAGGCTCTATTTTGGTTTACATTTAGCACCGGTTACGTAATTCTGTTATTGTTACTATTTGGAAATATCTCATTGGTAGAAAAAGAAAAAGATGTTTAGCTTTACGAAACATCTTGTTAGCTTTACGAAACATCTTGTTAGCTTTAGGAAACATCTTGTTAGCTTTACGAAACATCTTGTTAGCTTTACGAAACATCTTGTTAGCTTTACGAAACATCTTGTTAGCTTTACGAAACATCTTGTTAGCTTTACGAAACATCTTGTTAGCTTTACGAAACATCTTGTTAGCTTTACGAAACATCTTGTTAGCTTTACGAAACATCGTGTTAGCTTTAGGAAACATCTTGTTAGCTTTACGAAACATCTTGTTAGCTTTAGGAAACATCTTGTTAGCTTTACAAAACATCTTGTTAGCTTTAGGAAACATCTTGTTAGCTTTAGGAAACATCTTGTTAGCTTTAGGAAACATCTTGTTAGCTTTACAAAACATCTTGTTAGCTTTACGAAACATCTTGTTAGCTTTACGAAACATCTTGTTAGCTTTACGAAACATCTTGTTAGCTTTAGGAACCATTTCAGAATGCACTTCTCACCTTTTGTATTCTTTACTTTCAGAATGTAAGTTTCACCTTTTGTATTCTTTACTTTCAGAATGGAAACAAAGATGAGAACATCCCAGTTAATCTGGGGCCTAGTGAGAAGACATCGTAAGTTAATATTTTTATTTTGTTCTGTGGTCATACCCTTACACTTCTCATACCCTTACACTTCTCACACCCCTACACTTTTCATACCCTTACACTTCTCATACCCTTACACTTTTCACACCCCTACACTTCTCATACCCTTACACTTCTCATACCCTTACACTTCTCATACCCTTACACTTCTCACACCCCTACACTTCTCATACCCTTACACTTCTCATACCCCTACACTTCTCATACCCTTAAACTTCTCATACCATTACACTTCTCATACCCTTACAGTTCTCATACCCTTACACTTCTCATACCCTTACAGTTCTCATACCCTTACACTTCTCATACCCTTACACTTCTCATACCCTTACACTTCTTATACCCTTACACTTCTCATACCCTTACACTTATCATACCCTTACACTTCTCATACTCCAACACTTCTCATACCCTTACACTTCTCAAACCCTTACACTTCTCATACCCTTACACTTCTCATACCCTTACACTTCTCATACCCTTACACTTTTCATACCCTTACACTTCTCATACCTTTACACTTCTCATACCCTTACACCTCTCAAACCCTTACACTTCTCATACCCTTACACTTCTCATACCCTTACCCTTACACTTATCATACCCTTACACTTCTCATACCCTTACACTTCTCATACCCTTACACTTCTCATACCCCTACACTTCTCATACCCCTACACTTCTCATACCCTTACACTTCTCATACCCTTACACTTCTCATACCCTACACTTCTCATACCCTTACACTTTTCAATACCCCTACACTTCTCATACCCTTAACTTCTCATACCCTTACACTTCTCATACCCTTACACTTCTCATACCCCTACACTTCTCATACCCTTACACCTCTCAATCCCTTACACTTCTTATATTCTTACACTTCTTATACCCTTACACACCTTATACTCTTACTCAGTTCGCTCATACTTGAAGACCTACACCATCTTTATCTCACGCCTCTCTGTGGCCAGGTGTATGTGTGTACTAAACATTGATTTCCTGCTCCGTTTATATCGAATAAAGGATGTTTTGATCATTTTGATTTAAATGTGTTGTAGTGATGACGCAAAGCGTGTAGGTCATTTCTAAACCAACTTGTTTCCTCAGAGTCAAGCCAAAAGACTTTGAGTTTCTTAAAGTCATTGGGAAAGGTAGTTTTGGTAAAGTTTTATTAGCAAGACACAAGGCTGAAGATCGGGTATATGCAGTGAAAGTCTTACAGGTGAGTCACTAGACTGTGTTCCCTCGTACATAATATGCGCTAACTGCCAATCTTACAAGTTCCCACGGCTTATCTTACAAGTTCCCACTGCTAATCGTACAAGTTCCCACAGCTAATCTTACAAGTCCACATGGCTTATCTTACAAGTTACGACTGCTAATCTTACAAGTCCACATGGCTAATCTTACAAGTCCACACGGCTTATCTTACAAGTTCCAAGGCTAATCTTACAAGTTCCAAGGCTAATCTTACAAGTCCACACGGCTTATCTTACAAGTAACCACTGCTAATCTTACAAGTCCACACGGCTTATCTTACAAGATCCCACGGCTAATCTTACAAGTTTCCACGGCTAATCTTACAAGTCCACATGGCTAATCTTACAAGTTCCCACGGCTAATCTTACAAGTTACCACTGCTAATCTTACAAGTCCACATGGCTTATCTTACAAGTCCACACGGCTTATCTTACAAGTAACCACTGCTAATCTTACAAGTCCACACGGCTTATCTTACAAGATCCCACGGCTAATCTTACAAGTTTCCACGGCTAATCTTACAAGTCCACACGGCTAATCTTACAAGTTCCCACGGCTAATCTTACAAGTTACCACTGCTAATCTTACAAGTCCACATGGCTTATCTTACAAGTTCCCACGGCTAATCTTACAAGTTCCCACGGCTAATCTTACACGTTCCCACTGCTACTTAACACATGCATATCTTTAAAGGTCGCTGTATTTTATTGTAACCCGTTAGAGCCTAGGCTCAGAGACCAGGTTATTGATTCCGGTTATCGGTTGGTTGTGTTACAGAAACAAGCCATCATGAAGAGGAACGAGGCCAAACATATCATGGCCGAGAGGAATGTCCTCCTAAAGAACGTCAAGCATCCATTCCTAGTAGGACTCCATTACAGCTTCCAGACGCCAGACAAGCTTTACTTTGTCTTAGATTACGTCAATGGCGGAGAGGTGAGCTTACATCCCCCCTCCTTCTCCCATCTCCCGCTCTCTCTCTCTTCACCTGACTCTCTCTCTCTCTATCTCTCTGTCTCACTCATTCTCTCACTGCCCTATCTCTGTCTCTCTCTCTCTCTCATGATCCCATCTTTCTCTCTTTCTATCACTCTCTTGATATATATATAATATATATATATATCTTATCTCTATTTCTCACTCTCGTCTTTCTTTCTCTCTCTCTCATCTTTCTGCCCCTGTCTCTCTCTCACCTTTCTCTCTCTCTCTCTCTCCTCCAACCTCTCTATTTGTGCCTTTTTGACTCTTCTTTCCCCTGTTCTCTCTATCACTTTAACTAAAACTAAAAGCATCTCCTCTACTCTTCCATCCCTATATTTTTTAATTTATTTTTTTGTGCACTTCATTTATATTTTTGAAACGTCCATGCTTTCCCTACTATTTCCTTTATATCTTTCTCTTCCACTTGGCTGTTCTCTTCCACTTGGCTGTTCTCTTCCACTTGGCTGTTCTCTTCCACTTGGCTGTTCTTTTCCACTTGACTGTTCTCTTCCACTTGGCTGTTCTTTTCCACTTGGCTGTTCTCTTCCACTTGGCTGTTCTCTTCCACTTGGCTTTACGTGAATTCAAAATCTTGCCCAAATCTTCCGCACTTTAATTTTTCTCTCATCTTGGGTCTAAAAAAAATGTCCTTCATACTTCTGACCTTATGACCTTCATATTGCTGACCTTATGACCTTCATATTGCTGATCTTATGACCTTCATATTGCTGACCTTATGACCTTCATATTGATGACCTTATGCTCTCACATCGACATCTTTAATTCTTCTTAAAATAAAATAATTTAGGGCTTCTTAATGTTAGATTTGGTTAGATATCTATCTTTCTAAATGACCCATGGCGACATCACGTGTCTCAGTGGCAGTTCTATTTAAAGGACGTTTCTGTTCAGCCTTTGTGCAAAATCTTCGCATGAGATTCTTCAGCAAATATGGTACAGACTGTCACATTTCAAACTGCTCATGTCACTGTCATATGTCAAACAGCTCATGTCACTGTCATATGCGAAACTGTTCATGTCACTGTCATATGTCAAATAGCTCATGTCACTGTCATATGTCAAACTGTTCATATCACTTTCAATTTCAAACAGTTCATGTCTCTGTCATATGTCAAACAGCGCATGTCACTGTCATATGTCAAATAGCTCATGTCACTGTCATATGTCAAACTGTTCATATCACTTTCAATTTCAAAAAGTTCATGTCTCTGTCATATGTCAAACAGCGCATGTCACTGTCATATGTCAAACAGATCATGTCACTGTCACATGTCAAACTGTTCATGTCACTGTCACATGTCAAACTATTTTGTTCCAGCTTTTCTTCCACTTACAACGAGAGAGGTACTTCGCAGAGCACAGGGCCAAGTTCTATGCAGCAGAGATGGCCAGTGCACTTGGTTATCTGCATTCACTCAACATTATTTACAGGTCAGTGGTCTCTTAATTTAACCCTGGTCAGTTGACTCTTAATGAAACCCTGGTCAGTGGACTCTTAATGTAACCCTGGTCAGTGGACTCTTAATGTAATCCTGGTCAGTTTCAGCAACATATAAGCATAGGTGGTCACAGACCTTGACATACATGTGGCAACAGTTTCACCCACATGTGGCCACCTACTCGTGGTCACACTTCTACCCAAACGTGGCCATAGTTCTACCCAAACGTGGCCATAGTTCTACCCAAACGTGGCCATAGTTCTACCCAAACGTGGCCATAGTTCTACCCAAACGTGGCCATAGTTCTACCCAAACGTGGCCATAGTTCTACCCAAACGTGGCCATAGTTCTACCTAGATTAGACTACAATTTACCCATACTTAGCTGAACAATTGAAACTGTTTAGACATTAATTTCTGCGATCTGTCCACTTTTCTCTGTACTTGATCACATAGGAGCACTCAGGTGGCGTGGCTACGGATTGTGCCGCCCAGGGCGTATCATTGTCTTTGCCTCCCTACCACGCACCAAACGAACAAAACACTGCAGTTGGCTGAAAAATGCCGCCCCCCCCCTCCTCCATCCCACCCTTCCTACGCCAGTAGGGACGTCACCTATATTTTATGAGTTGTTCTTTTTAATCAGACATGGTAGCACCAAATAGGCGTGTATGTTTTTAAGTCCCAGTTGTCGGAGAGTTAATAAAGCACTCTTATAAAACAAGGCGTGCTGAAGGTCACGCTTAACTTACTTAACGGAACAAATTAACCAGTCAAAGTCTGAGTCTGATGTCAAAGTCTGAGTCTGATCCTGTTTGGAAATTACTTTTCGTTTATTTTTGTTTTAAACATTTAAAAAGCTGTTACACTAAACAACAACAACACGGGGGGGGGGGGGGGGNAGTACACAAGTTGACACTGGCTGCGAGATGCTTACAGAAAGTACACAAGTTGACACTGGCTGCGAGATGCTTACAGAAAGTACACAAGTTGACACTGGCTGCGAGATGCTTACAGAAAGTACACAAGTTGACACTGGCTGCGAGATGCTTACAGAAAGTACACAAGTTGACACTGGCTGCGAGATGCTTACAGAAAGTACACAAGTTGACACTGGCTGCGAGATGCTTACAGAAAGTACACAAGTTGACACTGGCTGCGAGATGCTTACAGAAAGTACACAAGTTGACACTGGCTGCGAGATGCTTACAGAAAGTACACAAGTTGACACTGGCTGCGAGATGCTTACAGAAAGTACACAAGTTGACACTGGCTGCGAGATGCTTACAGAAAGTACACAAGTTGACACTGGCTGCGAGATGCTTACAGAAAGTACACAAGTTGACACTGGCTGCGAGATGCTTACAGAAAGTACACAAGTTGACACTGGCTGCGAGATGCTTACAGAAAGTACACAAGTTGACACTGGCTGCGAGATGCTTACAGAAAGTACACAAGTTGACACTGGCTGCGAGATGCTTACAGAAAGTACACAAGTTGACACTGGCTGCGAGATGCTTACAGAAAGTACACAAGTTGACACTGGCTGCGAGATGCTTACAGAAAGTACACAAGTTGACACTGGCTGCGAGATGCTTACAGAAAGTACACAAGTTGACACTGGCTGCGAGATGCTTACAGAAAGTACACAAGTTGACACTGGCTGCGAGATGCTTACAGAAAGTACACAAGTTGACACTGGCTGCGAGATGCTTACAGAAAGTACACAAGTTGACACTGGCTGCGAGATGCTTACAGAAAGTACACAAGTTGACACTGGCTGCGAGATGCTTACAGAAAGTACACAAGTTCTTTTCTTTAAATGGGTTACATTAGATACTTTTTTTTTTACATTTTAAATTCTCTTATTTAATTTTGAATAGTTTTTTTTCCGAGCGTTCTCAAACTGTCAGACTGATTGGTCAAGTTTCTTGCCCCGCCCCTTTCATGTGGGAAACCGCGAATAATGATTTATGGGAATTTGAAGCCTAAAGGAAAGAGATGTGAGGGGGGGGGGTTACGTAAAATTAGGTCTAAAAATAAGTCATTCGTATCCTTCTCATACGTGTATGTGAATGCACAACGATCGTACACACACCGTTCATTTTGATTGGCGTCGTCTGCTGTATATTTTTATATTTATAGTACCGTATTGTGAAAAAAAATATAGATCGGGCTCAGTTCTTTACAGATGACAAGAAGTAACCCGTGGGAAATCACGGAGGCACTGAACAACAGAGGGCTTCCCTCTCCCCCAAACACCTCCCCCCGCCCTTCGCTCGGGAGACTTCGGCGCCCTCGCTTTATACTCCCCGACCCCTGCCCTATTTTTTAGATCAAAATAAGACACCCTTTCATCTACAAAAAGAAAAGTTTCAAGTTAAATTTCTGTATGAGTGCCATGATCAGATGAATACTTTGAACACATTTGCGAAATGGATGAACAGTTTCAATTCTGTCATGTTGCTGGAGTTTTCCGTAACCGGATCTTTGGTGACGCTCTGGAATTTCTCTTGTTATTCAAAAAAAAATCATTTTGTCAAGTTTGGTTGATCTCACCAGCCTCAGCACTTTGTTTCATTACAACTTTCATTTATTTATTTTTTTAAATTGCACCAATTTTCGTCTTTCTTCACGCTGGAACGTGTTCCTGCCTCGCAAATAATTGGGTTGCCAGGCTGGCGTTGTTAATGTCAGATGACCGCGTAGTCCTCTAAACTTTCGTACTTGTGGCGCAAAAACCTGGCTTGTCTGGGCTTTTATTATGAATATATGAATGAATAAATAAATAAATATATATATATATATGTGTGTGTGTGTGTGTGTGTGTGACGTTGAAGAAGTAAACAGAGAAAACTTGATAGAGATTTCATCTCAGAAGTGCAGATCGGAATCATGCGTCGCTATGTGCACCAAACGTACTGGACCTTTGAATGATGTTGTTTTGATACCCATGGGCTCTTAGAATGTCGTCTGCACTGAGAAACATGAAGTCGTGATTTTATTAGAGCAGGTCTGGGCCCCACCTCCCCCCACCCCCCCCCGGGGGTAAAAATGTCGTCACGGACGTAGATGTCGCTCGTGGCGTTTAGGGAATAAGGGTGTTTTAGATAGGGGGTTTTTGGGGGGGGGAGGGGGGGCAGGTATTTGCAAGTGATCTAATGTTGAATACATTTAATGTGGAAATATGTCAACTGGATTTTTTTATTTTGAGGGATTATATGTTTGTCTTTTGGCAATAAACAGTTGAAAAAAAAAAAAGAAAAAAAAAACTACGAAGAAACATGTTCATGTCCTTTTAAAACTTAAAAATTTATTCTTAATTTTTGATTGGTGGATAATCGTGAAAGTATTTTTTATGCAGAAGTGACATCCCTGTAAACAACAACATACACATAACAATAATTAACCAATGGGAAACGTTTCTTTAAATAGATCTTACGTCATTGTACAAGGTGGCGTAGAGGGCTGAGAGGGGGGTGGGGGTTATATTAAGGTGTGTCAGCGTTATACATGGAGATTAATTGGCTCAACTAAAGTACACCATTGTGACGGAGCCAACTGTTAACTCACGTGATGAGTTAGGGGCCATACACCAATCTGTCACGTAGTCTGTAGCTCCATTGATGATACCAGTCTATCACGTCGTCTGTAGCTTCATTGATGACACCAATCTGTCACGTAGTCTGTAGCTTCATTAATGAAACCAATCTGTCACGTAGTCTGTAGCTTCATTGATGATACAGTCTGTCACGTCGTCTGTAGCTTCATTGATGACACCAATCTGTCACGTAGTCTGTAGCTTCATTGATGACACCAATCTGTCACGTAGTCTGTAGCTTCATTGATGCCACCAATCTGTCACGTAGTCTGTAGCTTCATTGACGAAACCAATCTGTCACGTAGCCTGTAGCTTCATTGATTAAAACAATCTGTCATGTAGTCTGTAGCTTCATTGATTAAAACAATCTGTCGCGTAGTCTGCAGCTTCATTGATTAAAGCAATCTGTCATGTAGTCTGTAGCTTCATTGATTAAAACAATCTGTCACGTAGTCTGTAGCTTCATTGATTAAAACAATCTGTCACGTAGTCTGTAGCTTCATTGATTAAAACAATCTGTCACGCAGTCTGTAGCTTCATAGATTAAAACAATCTGTCACGTAGTCTGCAGCTTCATTGATTAAAACAATCTGTCACGTAGTCTGCAGCTTCATTGATTAAAACAATCTGTCACGTAGTCTGTAGCTTCATTGATTAAAACAATCTGTCACGTAGTCTGTAGCTTCATTGATTAAAACAATCTGTCACGTAGTCTGTAGCTTCATAGATTAAAACAATCTGTCACGTAGTCTGTAGCTTCATTGATTAAAACAATCTGTCACGTAGTCTGTAGCTTCATTGATTAAAACAATCTGTCATGTAGTATGTAGCTTCATTGATTAAAACAATCTGTCACGTAGTCTGTAGCTTCATTGATTAAAATAATCTGTCATGCAGTCTGTAGCTTCATTGATGACACCAGTCTGTCACGAAGAATGTAGCTTCATTGATGAAACCAATCTGTCGTAAAATGTACTCTCGCATACCATCATGCACCAGTTGAATACTTTTTTTTCTGAGGTAAACTAAGTCAAGTTGTCGCGCAACCTCCACCCCACCCCACCTCCCAATGGTTGCAGTTGTAAAGTTGCTCATGTCTTCTCTGTGTGTCAAACATCTCCCCACCGCACCTCCCAATGGTTGCAGTTGTAAAGTAGCTCCTGTCATCTCTGTGTGTCAAACATCTCTGCCTCCGTAGTCTATCTTATTTATAACCGCTCATTAATTTTGTCTAAAGTCCCCAAGGCTCACGTACGTGTAAAGCAAGGATCTATTAACGTCATCTCTCAGTGGCACGTTAATTTATGTAAAGAAGTGACGCAGGTCAAGTTACCTGGAATTACAGCTATTCAACGTCAAAGTCCTTTACGATACCGACGGGGATTGGTGGAGTTCTTATCCTGGAAGGTCCCCAATGGCTCCAGGCACAGTCCGAATTATCATGCATATTGACTGCACCTTGAGTATTATCTATTACTTTGAGCATTAGCTATTACCTTGACCATCACCTACTACCTTGACCATTACCTACTACCTTGACCATCACCTACTACTTTGACCACTACCAACTACCTTGACCACTACCAACTACCTTGACCATCACCTACTACCTTGACCATTACCTACTACCTTGACCATCACCTACTACCTTGACCATCACCTACTACCTGGACCACTACCAACTACCTTGACCACTACCAACTACATTGACCATTACCTACTACAATGTGTATAACATACAGTAAACTGCTAAAGAGATGTAACACTTAAAACCAAATAGTAAGACAGACACAATGCATATTGGACTTAAAGCTTGGGTTGGCTGTTGAAAACTAACTTAAGATTTGAAGACTTTGTTTATCGTGATGACTTAAATGTAAGACTCTTTTGCCCTGCGTCCAACTGCTCCATTTTAAACATGTTAAGCCCCCCCCCCCCCCCCCCCCCCCCCCCTACCTGACCCGGGCAAATGAAGTATTCCCTCATGTCAATGAATTTCTTCCCGGTTTAAGATTTTCGATCACTGTTTGGTAGGATCCTAAAGAAAGCAACGGATAATAAAAAAAAAAAAAATAATGAATAAACAATTGGACGAACACGAATGAACGCCACCAAATATTGGCGCCCCTGGACACACGCATAGTTCGAATACCTCGCGGGGGTCCCCCACCCCCCCCCTCCATTCCCCCGGAGGTCTTTTGCAACGACGGATGTGTGCCATAATTTGTTGTTGCCGACGTGAGTGTTGGAACAATGACGCCGATGTGAGTGTTGGAACAATGACGCCGATGTGAGTGTTGGAACAATGACGCGGCTTGATTGCTCCCCTTCGTTTGCATGTTCCATCAAGGTTGTTGACCGGGTCATGGGGGGGGGGAGGGGGGCAGGGGGGAGGCGATAGAAATGGCGAACATTCTTTCACCAATTTGGCGGGTTGCTTTCGAAGCATACAGTTGCAACGTTCAGAGTAACATTTGAACAATGTCAATTTGTTGCGACTAAGAAATTAGCTTCCTCAGAACATGCTTCCAGACCCTCCCCCCCCCCCCCCCCTAACTCCACATGTTTTATATTAATAGTACTGAGTGAGAAAAAAGGCCGTCATGCGTGACGTGTGAACTCAGTTAATTTTTTTTTCAAGGGGAGGCGACTATTATATTAAACAATTAAGAGCCTAAGAGCCACGGGTATTGTGTAGGACTGTCTGTAGGACTGTCTGTAGGACTGTCTGTAGGACTGTCTGTAGGACTGTCTGTAGGACTGTCTGTAGGACTGTCTGTAGGACTGTCTGCAGGACTGTCTGCAGGACTGTCTGTAGGACTGTCTGTAGGACTGTCTGTAGGACTGTCTGCAGGACTGTCTGTAGGACAGTACGTAAGGCTGTCTTAATATTTTAGTCTGTAGTATTATTGTTTAAAAGCTGGCATGTAGGGCGTAGGACTGCCTGTAGGCCCAGAGTTTAAAGGCCGGTACATATTATAGAAAATGAGACGTTAATCCCTGTTCTCAACACCTGGGTAACACCTGAGTTCACCGTGTATTTCCTCAAAATACACAAAATACCCAAAATACCCCAAAATACCCAAAATACCCCAAAATACCCAAAATACCCCAAATACCCTGTGTTAAAAAATGCACCCGGTTAAGCCCAAGGATTTCTATTACATCATCTTCCGCCTCGATTACTAAAGCAACATCCGGTAACTGTTTATTTATAGGAGTCCTCCCCCATCCACCCTCCCCTCCCCCGGTCTAAACATAAACACCGTGAAAACATCCTTAATTAATAGCACAGGAGGAAGAAGAAATTGTTGACCGGGGCAGATTTAGTGGGAGGAATGTGACCCACCACTGCCACCCTCGCTCCCCCCCTCCCCCGACGTGGTAGGACAACATTCGTCAGCCCTGTCATCAGGCAGCCCTGTCATCAGACAGCCCTGTCGTCGCTGGCTGCGGTTCTCCGACATCCGAAATTTCTGACAGTTCGGGTCAAAAGGTCACGGGCTATTTCCGTTTCAGTGGGACAATAGTGGTAAACCGTTTCTAAAGTTCACTTGAATGTTTACAGCCACCATTAACAGGTGATAGATGGCGCTGGTGGGGGATTGGGGGGGGGGGGGGGTGAGTGGGGGGGGAAACGTAGAGGGGTGATAAAAAAACAGTCGGGGGGCGGGGGGG
>CAXITT010000355.1:560895-597958 GCA_964033795.1 Lymnaea stagnalis
ATCTTGTCTAACGTGATAAGATGTTATTATGGTGGGAGTAGGGTTGTTGCTTCTAACCTTAGTTTGGGAGGCGGGTGCTTTTGAATTTCTCCAGGCTACAAAATGAATATGTGAAAAGAAAGTAGTCAAATACACAATTTAAAACAATAAATAAAAGTAAATAAATAAATTAAAATCAATTTTTTGTTTTGTTTTAGGCAGCGGTCTCAAACTCAAATCATCTGGGGGTCGCACGAGGTAGAGTCTGAGTGAGACAGGGCCGCATCAAGTATTCCACACAAAACGTGATTACAAATTCATTAAAGTACAACTGTTGCAATCTTCTCAACCTTTATTAATAGCAAATAAAAACATTAAGGGTTCTCAAGATTTAGACTTGGAAACTCCTATTAAAAAATATGGAATGTCACACATTTTTTGACTGCACAGCGATCCAGACATGTTTCGTATTTGCATTGTTTGAGTAATCCCTTGATTTCATAATTTGATTTGCTGAAATATTTAAAGAATTCTTGAGCTATTAGCGAAATTGTCATCGTTTGTCATCAATATTATTATTGAACAATCAACAATCCTTTAAAAAATTCTTTCACTTAAAATTTGTGTGTTACTAATATTCATGGTGAAGTCCAAATCAAAGCACCAATACCATGACCCGTAACTTAAAAACAGAGTTGACCGAGTCCAATATCAAGGGGAATGGGGTTCACTTCAACCACTTAGGGGCCTAGACGTAGCTTACGATGGGGTGGGCACCGGAGGACTGGTGCCCCTGGGTGCCAGACTACTGGAGGGTGCAAATTGAGCTTTGTTGATATTTTAAAATGAAAATAATGGGTTTCAGAGTTGAAAGGGGTGAGGGCCTAAAAATTTAATCATGGGCCCCGGGCACCTCAGTTCAGTAGGGGATAAACGCCACTGCTCTTTTCCATTATTCTGCCTCGGTAGGACTATATTTTATTATATACTATACCATCACTACAATAATCTCTCATTATTTTTCCTATTCCTATCATATCAACTTGGTAATAGTAGGGTACATGGGCGCCCGCAGGTAGTGGCAAGGTGGGGCACGTGCCCCCCCCCCTGGATTGATTGGATAAAAATTTTTTAGACAAAAATAGACAAAAAATTTATTAAAGTAAAGAGAAAATAAAGAGAAAGTAACTAAGCTGATGTCCTGTCCGTTCGTTCACCATACAAATACGCTACAGTCCATTCAAAATACATTAAAACATTACTAAAAAAATTTTTGCCCCCCCCCCCTGGAAAGTTAATTGATTTTTTTGCCCCCCCCCTAGAAAGTTTTCTGCGGGCGCCCATGGTAGGGTATGGTCATGGGCGCCCACAGGTAGTGGCAAGGTGGTGCACTTGCCTCCCCCTGGATTGATTGGATAACAAATTTTTAGACAAAAATAGACAAAAAATTTATTAAAGTAAAGAGAAAATAAAGAGAAAGTAACTAAGCTGATGTCCTGTCCGTTCGTTCACCATACAAATACGCTACAGTAAATTAAAACTAAATTAAAACATTACTAAAAAATTTTTTGCCCGCCCCCTGGAAAGTTAATCGATTTTTTTGCCCCCCCCCCCCTAGAAAGTTTTCTGCGGGCGCCCATGGGTATGGTTGATATGATGAAATTTTTTTGTCGAGATTTTATATTTTAAGCACATCTTGTTTCATTTGCCATATTATGAAAAAGAGAAAGTAACTAAGCTGATGTCCTGGCCGTTCGTTCACCATACAAATACGCTACAGTAAATTAAAACTAAATTAAAACATTACTAAAAAATTTTTTGCCCGCCCCCTGGAAAGTTAATCGATTTTTTTGCCCCCCCCCCCTAGAAAGTTTTCTGCGGGCGCCCATGGGTATGGTTGATATGATGAAATTTTTTTGTCGAGATTTTATATTTTAAGCACATCTTGTTTCATTTGCCATATTATGACAATAATGGGAGGGACACCGTGTGAGAGAGAGAGAGAGAGAGAGAGAAAAGGGGGGTGGGGAGAGTTTATAATCTATTTATGTTTATGTTAAGAGTTTAAACACTGATTCGCGATAATCATTACAATCTCATTTGTCTGAGATAATTAAAAGAAAATTGCTATTTACTAATATTTTTAACGCTCTAACTTAATTGTGTTTCTTTTCCTCTCTCTCCCCAACCTGCCAACATTCTCTCCCTCCTCCAATGGATGGTGTAGTCATAAGGTCCATAGGTGACGGAAGGGTTGTATTTTAAGTCTTGATGGTTGAAGTTGAGTGGTCGATGCATTACATTTGCGCAACGGCAACGGATCAAATAATCAACACTAAGTAATCAATGCACCCCCATCTGCCCCCCCCCCCCCCCCCCATAAAATAAAAATTAATCAAATAATACTTTAAAAAAAGAATGTTTAAATTAAAGAAATTAAGAAATCTATTAAAACACCATATTAGACTTCCATTTAATTTACTTGAAATTATTTCAGGCACTTCATTTCTTTTCTAGTATCCAATCCACAATTAATCGGAATGTTAACATGGCGAAACTATAATTTGCTACATGAAGTTATTACAATCTAGTATCCCTTTCGCACTTTCCCTCTACTGACTCCCTAATGTGGATAACATTACTTTCGAGTATCGTTATCGGATGCTTTTCAAAACTTGTTAAAAAGGGTTGAATTTTATTTTTAGTTATTAATATTTATTTTTAATCACATCTTCATAATGCTTTTCGAGGTAAATAAAACTTAGTGGTTATGTTAAAAAATCATTTAAGTTAAAAAGTTACACTTAATTAATATAATAATAATAATAGTAATAGCCTAATACTACTAATAGCCTTGTCTTAGTCTTACTAGTCTTAGTCTTAATTTGACGTAAATTATTATTTAAATTATTGTAATATAATATAGACTAAGATAGAATACTAGAATAAATGATCCTCGATGTTATCTGGATAAAAATAGAAGATCCTATGCGATAATTTCTAACTGCTATTGCAAAAACTCATCACAATTCATAACTTTAAAAATGTAATAATATTTATGTTTGTAACATTATTATTATTACGTTTTGAGAAGAATTTATCTGCTATAATATTATCGTTATAGGCCTACCCTACTCCTTTTCACCCTCCTAGTCTACTTTTCCCCCCCTCTAAAATGACCTTAAATTGCACAGTCTAAATTATTACTAATTATATCAATTTTGTCACTAAAGAAGTTAATTGAGGGACAATTACTACGTTAGAGAAATACTTTAGTTTACCCCTTTTCGTGCCCTTGAATTACAACTTTTTTTCTAAAAAAATTGTTTAAAAAACTTGCCTAAAATTTATGCCAAAAACTCTATATATGATATAAAAATATGGAATAGGAATTCGATATATATTGATATCTTCAGAAAAAATTTAAACACATTTTTTGCCTTTTTAAAAAAATTATATATTATCAGAAAATCGTAAATCAAAGAATTCTTTTATCGAAAGAAGAACCGTGCAACCTTTTTTTCCACATCTATAACAGATTTGAGTCTTGTTGTTTTTTTTTAAATTTAAATGTTTAATCTCATAAAATACAAATCTCTTTACTTTTTGCAAAGTAAAATCAAAAATGTATTTTAATTTTTGAAAGTAAATATTAACCCATCCTTATTTTTTAAAATTAATTTTTCAAGAGTGCAAAATGATTGGGTTTTGATATTCATGGGTATAATTATATAAATGTACCCAAGGTTTGTTAACGCCGTTGATCGTCTTAATTGGTAAACATAAGTATATTTGTAAAAAGAGAGAGTAACATCTTTTAACATATGCAATACCATAGGAGTTAACTACGTTGTCATCCACGTGAAAATGTATATATCCTATACTCCGACATGTATTTGTCCAAGAAATTTAATTATTTATCAAAATCATTCCTTTATTTTGAGACGTATTTCTGCTGCCTTGGGCAAAATGAACATACCCATATTTGTGAAAAGAGAATGTAACATCACTTTTTCACAAATGTAATACCTTAGGAGTTAACTATATTGTCATCCACGTAAAATTGTACACATCTTATTTCCCACCTCCGACATACCCAAGAAAATTAATTATTTATCAAACCATTCCTTTTTTTTGAGACATATCTTGTGCTGCCTGAGGCAAAGTAACCAACCCCTCCCCCACCCAGATATAAATAAATTTAGAAAAATCTTCTACCATATTGTTTGATTTGATTTGATATTTATATCGCGCTGGTATCCATGCCACTTTAGCATGGTCATTGTGCTCTGGTCCTCCGAAATCTATTGAAACAAAAAACTTTTTAATTGTTTCTTAAATAATTTTTTATCATTTATTTTACAATTCCCCTCAAAGATTGAGGCAAACTGTTCCATAATTTTGGCGCTATGGCTTCAAAAGAGCGCACTCCGTAAGACTTTTTTCTGTGTTCTTCATCCACTCTAGGAACACTCAGTAAGTACTGTGTTGAAGACCGCAGGCTCTTCAGAAGTACATGTTTATAAATAAGTTCCTTGAGATATTCCGGTGCTGAGCCATCTATGCAGCTGTATGCCAGGGACACAATTTTGTAGTTAATGTAGTCCCTTCCATACCCATACTAAAATAATTTGCATTTCATATGGTTCGTTCTTTTTTGTTTTAGTTATAAGTTGATTAGTCAATGCTATTTGGCTATGGAGTTGCGCTGCACTGTTTGACTTAAACTGCATTTTCTAATTAATTATATTTAAAGGTTAGTTTTTATTGCGTTATAATTTTAATAAATGTATATTTTTGGAATAAAAAAAGGCAAAACTTTTTAATGTTAATATACACAGCAGAAATGTATGTGTTTTATTAACAATTTAAAAGACAATCAATTGTATTTATTAATTTTACTTTTAAGAAGGGAAATTACATTATCAGTTTTGTCACTCGCGGTTATTAAATTTAAAGAAACGTAAGAGTTTGGGAGAAATAAGCTATTCGCGCTATGACATCATTTGTGTGATTATTTAGAACAAATTAATTTAAAATTTTATTTAGCAATGTTAACAACACATTAAAAGATGCACTAAAAATGACTGATGTTTAAGTTTTCCCAATAAATGTGATTACGGTGAAATTCTTTGATCATGCTTTTTAAACTTTTTATATTTTTTCATAACTTTTAAACACATATAAAATGCTTAAAATAGTTCCTTAGTTGATACTTGACATATGTTTGTAATTTATAATAATAATACTTAAATGCTTACTAAAATAAAAGGGGATTTAAAATATTTTTTGCGCGTTTAAATTTATTCCATTTCCGTAAAATAATAGAAAATAACTATGATTGTTTTTAGGAATCCGAACATACTTAAATAATATCTCCCATTAAGCGTTATGTCACCCTACCTCATTGTATAGCCTAATAAATATATAATGGCTTAATGGAGAAGTAAAATGATAAAATTAAACTCAATCAGAAGTTAAAGTTAACGCCTGTCTTTCTCTTAGTCTGGTTCTAAACTGAAAACTATCTTTTTAATATTTTTTTTCTTTAAAAAAGGCTTAACTTAGTACTTATAAATATAGTACTTGACTTAGTTAACAAAACTAATACTATGACTATAGTCATATTAGCCAATACATGAGTACTCTTGACCAGCGTTCCCCAAACGGTGGTCCATGGAATGGCACCGGTCCGCAAGCCTTACGTTACCGGTCCAGAGAGCATGAATATTGATGTTTAAATAGAAAGAAAATGTAATTAATAAATCTGGCACCGGTCCCTGGTGCAGTTTCTAAACTTGTCCACCGGACCGTGAAACTTAAAAGTTTGGGAAACGCTGCTCTAGACTATAGACTATGAGTATGATACTATGAGTATGAGGCTAAAATAAAAATTAAGGCTGGTCCTTACTATCACAATTACTATTACTAAGTTACTTTGCCTTGGCCCCTTAGCCTTAGGTCTAATCTTACACTTACAGCGATGTTAATATTACAATACTGAATACTGTCATGTTGTGATAATAGGCTAAATGAAAACAGAGTATAGAGGCCTACTACAGAAAATGTTTTCTATAATTTTCCTTGGACCACATTCAACATCACCCATTAAAGCCTATTAGTATTATATTTTTTTCACAATTTTTTTACGCTTTGAATGTTCTCACAATTAAACAGATCCAAATTAAATAACTTTAAAACTTTTCTGAGCTGACAAAACTGCAGACTATAGCCATAGGTAATAATACTAATATAATAGCAATTTGACATAAGTTGTCATAAGGCATGATAAGGTGTCATCCATAGAGATCAGATGGGTGTTAAATGTTTCAATCAATCAGTGTGTGATAAAAGTGTCTAATGGTAAATTCATACCAAATGGGGCAGATGTCATAATGTGGGATGTGTTGGGGATGCTGACAAATGACTTCAACTTTATAGAAATGTGTGTATTTAAGCCACTTTCCTATGAGGATTTTTATGTACCAACAGCTTAGTCAAAGAGGAGCATTTAAAATCAGCACACACATTCATGTAGATATGATGTTGTACAATACTCTTAATCTAATACATTAATTTTCGACATACTACTATATAAACATTTTATTAATTTGTTTCTGGAAACCTTAAACAATACTTAATATCCGCATAAAAATAATCTATTTTGCAGCCTATTCCTTATACCTTTTATGAGCCTGGAACAACATACTTTTGGGTCCACTTTGGACTTATTATCCTAGGATTCATTGTTGCCTTGGCTACATTAATTGGACAGTGGATAAATCCAGCCCCTTATGGAAAACATGAGAGAAATGTGAGTTAATGTGTAAAGTAAATGTAGGCAATAACTCGAGGTCAAAAATCACTGAAGAGTTATATAAAAGTCTGCTTGAATTCTTTATAATTGATGTTTAATTTAATCTAATCTGTTTTTTAAAATTAAAAATAGTTTAATTTTGTTTAAACAATCAAGATACTTGATGTTAATGTTTTGAATCTCTCATTCAGGATGTTAATTGGGGTCCAATGATTCCACAGCGGCTTGGACACATATTATCAGATGCTGTGCCCGGTGTTTTGATGTTTTCTTTGGTAATGCATTTTATTGTTCTTATAGCTATTTGATTAATGAACTTATGAATCAAATTAATTGTCAGAACACAATGGATGTCATATTTTTATTTTAATTGTCTCTTCTTTTTTCAGGTATTTTTTTTATACAGCCCAAATGAGAGTGAAAAAGGGCCAATCAACTATGTTTTTTTTGGCTTGTTTCTTATTCATACTATACACAGGTAAGCCATGGATTGGTACAAACATATTTGACAACCAAGCTAAATGTTTTTATTATCAATGTTCATGTTCATGGGAAATGTATCATTTCATTTGTTTGTGGACAATGGAGTAAAGTTGTATCTTAAAATTTAATATTATCTAAATGTATTATCTAAAATATCTTTAATTTTTTATTGAAGTTTGATACCGATTTAAATACGATCACATCATAGTTAGACAGCTGTAACACATAAGGCAATAAGATATCCACAATTAATTCCCCAAGTTCATTGTTTGTCTCAGGGGTATTATACACCCACTGACCATGAGATACAAGAATCCTAAAGTTGCTTTAGGGTAAGTGCAATAGGATATTTTATTCTTGATGTTGGTTATGAGCTAATTTCATTTTTCAAAGATTTAGCTTAGTTTAAGATCTATTTATATTTGTTCATGAATTCAAAACAGGGACAAATAATAATTACATAATATTTTTGGTAACATAGTCCAGACAAAAATCTAATTTTTAGAATATCCAGAATGCTGCTCTTTCCCAAGATTCCTAAACAAAGGAATGAATAAACACACACTAAATATTTTTATGGTTAAAATGTTAAAACTTTAAAACAGAATTATTTTTTTTTATGATAAGTATCAGATATGAACTTAGAAGTATAATAGTTTTTCAAAATATTTAGTTATAAAATCATATTAAGATGTCCCGAAACAAATCTGAAGTTATTTTAGACTGCTTTGATCTGTACTTTTTTCTACCATAGAATAACACTTGGTGGTGGCATTCCAAATGTTTTATATCACTGGCTGAATGCAAACCACATTGGTGTGGCCGGGTACCACAGCACGTATTATTAGTAAGTCAAAGAGTCTATGCAACCATTTGTTTCCTTTCAGTTTGTTAACGTACATATCACATTAATACTACTTTTTATTTAAATGATGCAATGTTAAAGCAAGTTTAATTTCTTAAAGCTTTAAATTATGCATATAAGAACATCTATGTGAGGGTAGTGAAAATTATGTGAACAAAATAAATTTGTCTTGTTTGTTTGATTGGCTGTTTAACTTATTTCTTAGTTTACTTCAAATGAGGCTAAATGAGTTTTATTATTGTTTTTTTTTTCATATCTTTTTAAAGTAAACAAGGTTTTTAATAGATAATTAAAAACATGATTAGTGCAAATAAAAAGCATATATTTAAATTTGTTAACAAGAGTGATTAACTTCTGCATTTCAGTGATCCCAGGTTTATTTTAGGTCTACTGGTCTTTGTGCTTGGTTTCATTATCAACAGACAGGCAGATTGGAAGCTGCGTTCCCTGAGACACATTAAAGGTCACAGCACCACACATTTTATTCAGGGTGATGGTAGGCGGGCTAGAATTGTGCCCTCTTAATGCAAATTAAATGCATTTCATTTATTTAACCTGTAAGAACTTTCCTTTTGTACAAGAATTTTTTTGATTGCATTGACTACCTGTCCTTCCTGGTGACATGTTTTTTTTAGTAAATTAATGGCCTAACAGAAATTCATTTCAGTGCTTGCAAGTGTTGATAATAGATACTTCAAATCATTGCTTACACCATTTCCTACATTATTTCTTACACCATTTCTTACATGATTTCTTACATCATTTCTTACATTATTTCTTACACCATTGCTTACATCATTTCTTACACCATTTCTTAAATTATTTCTTACATCATTTCTTACATTATTCCTTACATCATTGCTTACATTATTTCATACTTTGTTGCTTACACAATCTCTTACATTTTTTCTTACATCATTGCTTACTTCATGACATACATCATTGCTTACATCATTTCATATATCATTGCTTACACCATTTCTTACATTTTTTCTTACATCATTGCTTACATCATTTCATACATCATTGCTTACATCATTTCATACATCATTGCTTACACCATTTCATACATTATTGCTTACACCATTTCTTACATTATTTCTTACATCATTTCTTACTCCATTTCTTACATCATTTCTTACACCATTTCTTACATCATTTCTTACACCATTTCTTACACCATTTCTTACACCATTTCTTACATTATTTCTTACATCATTGCTTACATTATTCCTTAAACTATTTCTTACATCATTGCTTACATCATTTCTTACACCATTTATTACATTGTTTGTTACACCAATTCTCCAATTTAAAAAAAATAATAATTTGCGTGAAAACCCCTAAATTATTCTCCAAAAATTATATTTTCTTGATTTTTTTACTTAAAAGTAGTCCAAGAATAGATACCTACAGTAACTTTTCTTGATGAACTCTCTAGGCAGCAAGGGCTACTACATACCCTATGGGGGACTGTATGAATTCATCTCATGCCCAAACTACTTTGGAGAACTTATTCAGTGGACAGGATGGTAAGTATCAAGATTTGGTTTTGTGGGATGTACGATATCTGTCTTTAAGTTTCAAATATTTTTGTTTTTAAATGAGAAAAGTTTATCTCATATTAACCGAGTTATTTTCAAATTTCATGGCTGTAGAATATGTTAATCTATCATGGTGTTTGTGTTAATCTGTCATGGTGTTTGTCAAACAAAAGTGTTATTGTAAATATTGGTGTTAACAAGTTTTACTTTTGTGTAAAGAAATTACATTTTGTTGTTTTACCAAGAATAGCTTCACAACATGACACCTGTCTTTGGTCTATATTGAATTATCTAGTTATCGACATGATTGATACTTTCTAAGTTATCAACATGATTGATAATCATCTAACCAATAAACAAAGCTGCTGGGTTTTGTCCATGGCTTGACATGAATAGGTTTTGGGGTGGGTGGGGTCAATATACATTTGTTTTTGTTTTGTTTTTATACTGCTGTTTTTTAAATTAAATAAATGAATGTTATTTTTTAATGTCATGATTATGTTAGTTAATTTTTTTATGTAAGCACGGTGAGCCCAGCCCTAGGCTGGGGTAGAGCGCTGTATAAGACCACTAATTAATAATAAAAATAATAATAATAATGTCTGTTTTATCAGTAAAATCCATTGTGGCATTAGCAGGTTAATCCTAAATAATATTTTAAAGATTAATTAATCAGTGGAAATTTCTGGCCAATGGAAAACCTAACCTACTGTTGGACAGTGACAAACTACTGACTGAATGTTGCGCCTTGTTTTGCACACCACAGTTTTGATTGTGTAGTGACATCTTGTTGTTGTGCAGTTCCTGTGGAGTGCTCCATGTTGGTAGGACTCCATGTTGTTCTCCTACAATAAAACGTTGAACTAACCTTGATGATTGCCATTGCTTGTTTCATTATCTTCCTTGTGAAGTTGGATTAGCAACTTATATATTTTGAAGTGGATTAGCAACTTAATATTTTCAACACCTACTTTATAACTTATATTAGCATTTTTACATTGTTTTTTGCTACATTCCATTATTTGTTTTTACTTTACGATACTAGGACTCTAGCTACTTGGTCATTAGCAGGATTTGTCTGGACCTGCTTTTCTGCTGCCACATTTTTTGCTAGATCTCGCCATAACCATCAATGGTAAGTAATGCAATATTTCCTTTGAAAGTGTGTTTCTGGACCTGCTTTTCTGCTGCCACATTTTTTGCTAGATCTCGCCATAACCATCAATGGTAAAAAATGCAATATTTCCTTTGAAAGTGTGTTTCTGGACCTGCTTTTCTGCTGCCACATTTTTTGCTAGATCTCGCCATAACCATCAATGGTAAAAAATGCAATATTTCCTTTGAAATTGTGTTTCATTGTCATTACAAAGTGTTTCTCCAACATTGCTTGTTGAAGTAAAAATTAAATTTTAGTCTAGGATTTTTTTATATCACCTAAAAGGCAGTGTGACTATCTAATATGTATGCATGTATTTACCAGTCTTCACTGAAAAGATGAAGGCCAAAAAATGGAATACAAGCTAATTTAATCTCACTGTGGTTCATGGAAAGTTTGATCAATGTCTTTTAACACCAACAGCTTTAATTATTAAAAATAATTAAATTTTCCTATGTGCTAACAAGGAGGGTAAGCCACTAGGCAACTATTATTGAGGCCATATTGAATTGACATTCCGCTATAAAAAGACGACAAATCTAAAATATTATCAACAATCATATTGCTTGGACCATTCACCTCCAGATATCCTATATCTACTATATAAAGGGCAGTTTGGCTATGTGTGTATGAACCGGTGTAAATTGAAACAAATAAAAGCTGTAATTGACACAATTATCAAATGTCTTGCCCTGTTAACACCGGGTCAATCAGCTTCTAATATAACAAAAGCAGTTTTTAATAGTAATAATTTAAGATGCTTTCACTTAGTTTCTATCTAGGCCATTGCTAAGAGTTTTATAGTTTGAAGTTTGGAAACTTTTGGTTCGATAGATTTACAAGATTACTTAAAATTAAGAATTTTATAAAAAATTGTAAATTTTATTAAAAAATTGATTGTATTTTGAATAAGATAATAAATAACTTGTTGTATCCATGGGCTGGAATGGGTAAAATAATTTGTGACAGTTTGATATTAGGATGCTGTCACAATCACAATGTCTTGTAAATAATACCAGAGGTGAAGTGGTTTAAACAATAGGGACTATTTTATTATACACGTTCAGTGACATTCACAATAAGAAATAGATCTCACAAAAGTAAATCCGAAAACACTTGGATCAAATATCATATTAATCTCAATCCTTCAATTACTACCTTCTGGATAATCTTCTTTACTTCTTAAACTTAATAATGTATCAACACACTGTAGACTGTTCAATCTTCTTACATAAACTTTGGGAATTAAAACAACCATTTTATTCAACTTCCATCTTGTTTCACTCTCCGCTCTCCTTTGATTGGCCAGTTTTCTCAAGTCCCAATATAAGTCATGTTTCCCATATTACTTATCTCTCGCTCTCATATATTCATACCCAGGTATCTATATTTGTGATAGGTGCCTAAATTTTGTGACAACTTTGTGCTGTTGGGGGAGGGGGAGTCGGGAAAAAAAGAATTGGGCCAAAGTAGTGAAATGTTATTTATGGATGGCCCCTAAGTTTGATACATGCTGCTAATATTAAAATTTAATAAGGGACATGCATACTTTTGAAATAAATCAAAGTTCAACCTGGGAAGTCAATAAATCAATGCTGTTTTAATTTCAGGTACAAAGATCAGTTTCAGGACTATCCCCCAAACAGAAGAGCTCTGATACCGTTCATATTCTAAAATGTATTTATTTCAATAGCATTGCTCAGGGTATTTAACAAAATACATGTTTCATTTTCTGTTCAGGAAGGCTGTTGGAATGGTTTTATTATATTGATTAATGTATGATTTCATGCTTATGTAAGTAAGGGTTGTAACTTCACTAAATATCATGATTCCAAAATGTTTAAATGTTATTGCGCAGCTAAATTGTTAAACTTAATAAGGAAAATATTTTTTAATTCTTTTTCTCTGACATATTTTCCCTTGCTCAACTTTAAAAAAAATTAATTTTAAAACTTATCTGTACATTACTATTATTGTTATTGATTCAGTTTCTGATGTCTTGTGTTGCGCATACTAAAAGTCAATTATAACTTGTATTTCTATGCTAAAATACATCTTATTTAAATTAAATCAATGTAAAGTTTAAAATCATATTGTTATAAACTTTTATAGATATTAAAAATTGCAAAATACCCCAGAGCTGTGTTGTACGTATAACAATACTGTATTCATACATCCGTGCTAACTTTATTTATTAGCCCTACTTAAAATATTGGTAATGTTAAAGCTCCGACATGTCAGCTGTGGGACCATTTTGTCTAGAAGTGAATATACTCATTGATTTATTTCATGCTTTGTGCCTCAAATGTTTGAAAAGATTTACTGTTTTTTGTAAACTCTACTTTTACTATGTTTATTTCTGTGAGACATCGAATTATTAAACATAAAAAATGTATCTTATTTATCCTAACACTTGGTTTATATTGTTTTTATGTTAAACTTTTTTTGTGTGATTGGGTAAAAGGTTTCAATGAATATTTTTTAAATTTACAATTATAAGGTATGTCTTGATGCCTATTTTGAGACACATGTGTTCATTGTGATTTCAACCAACTTCATGTGAGAAGACTTTTCAGACCTGTCAGTGATAACATTGGAATCAAATGAAAGTCAGTCCGTTCCAAACATTTTCATCTTTCGATCAAGTATGTACAAATATATCCGAAAAATTTTTTTAACAAATAATTTCTATCAAAATTTTCTGTGAAAATCACTAATTTATTGCAACCGTTTTAATAAAAGGGTTATAACTCATACTCGTATAATCTGAAAGTAATTTAATGAGGTTGTCCCCCTCAAAGTTATGCAACCAAGTTGAAATGATTTAACTTTGGCTACTTAAAAGCAGTGGAAAGGGACATACATTGAATCAGTGGCGTAGCGAGGGTGTTTGGCGCCCGGTGACAAGATTCGCGCCCGGGGACAAGATCCATTTTTACCGCCCCTTTTTCTTTTTTTCAACTCTCAAACACATTATTTTCATCAATAAAATAATATCAAAGCACATTTTGGCGCCCTAACTAACTAGCGCCCTAACTAACTAGCGCCCGGGGACATCTGTCCCCCCACCACGCTACGCCTCTGCATTGAATAGAACATCAAATTATCTTATCGTCGGCTATATCATTTTAGATTATTAAAATTATTGAAAGTGTGTTCTATAGTTAAATATTTCGTTTAAAACTACCGTTTTTTTTTTTTAAAGTTATGTGCGTAACCGCGACCGTCGTCAACAAAAGAAGGGACTAACGGTGTCAACAGCAACGTCACGAGATAGTGATTGGTTACCGCCGAACAAATTGGTTGGATTGTTGATTCTCTTGGCACCGGTGCTTCGCGGGCGCACTGCGCGCGTTCAAACAAAAAATCCACCACACTGGGAAAAGAGAGGGGAGAGAGTTTGATCAGAATGTACAGCACAATCAAATTACGTTGTATATTTAGCAACGGCCTTTTAAATTTATTGTGAAGGTTTTCCTTTCACTGAGCGTTTCAGTCAAACTAGTCAAAAGGTTTTCTTTTATCGGGGAGCTCCGATCTGCCCCAGCAATGTTGGGATTTTAGTTATAAACACGGCAGGAGACAACACAGTGCGAACTCAAAGGAATAATTTAAAATGCCGAAACTCGGGAGACGGGTGAGTCTTTATCTTGTTGTTGCTTCTGTGCTAAACATTGTTATTATCTATTTTTAATATTTAACTCTTACATTTTAAGAACCGTAACAATTTAATATCGGCTTTTTGTCATTGAGTTAATCACTTATGATACGTAGGAACAGGCCGAAACGCATTTCACGCGATGTCTTTGCTTTGGAGTTGCTGAAGAAGCATAGCCCTGAAAAATGTCTGCTTCTTTATGCATTTTTTCCTCGAAAAAGATCTTAATTTAAAAGTATGCTGAAAGTTTATTTCTCTGGAGGTTGGCCGTCTTATGTCGGGAAGGCGTTTGCTTTTTGTATATTAAACATCTGAACACTGTATGTACATCGGACAACTAAATGCACATCTGACCACTAAATGCACATCTGACCACTAAATGCACATCTGACCACTAAATGCACATCGGACCACTGTATGCACATCTGACCACTAAATGCACATCTGACCACTACATGCACATCTGACCACTAAATGCACATCTGACCACTACATGCACATCTGACCACTACATGCACATCTGACCACTAAATGCACATCTGACCACTAAATGCACCTGCTTCATTTCAAGCACTATTCAGAAATATGTCTTAAAAAAAACTGAAACCACTTCGCAAGTTTATTGAACTTCCATCACAAAGAGCTCTTGTCCACAACAAAGGGTCACTTGTGAATGCATTTCATTCTTTTGGTGAACACTTCGGCGCCCTTTCCCGACAAGTAGACATTTAATATATGATGATTTGAGTCCTCCGATGATGGGGTGTTGGCCCCCTTGACACGGCCCTGGTGGTGAAATAACTTTGATCTCTATGGAGTGTTGGCCCCCTTGACACGGCCCTGGTGGTGAAATAACTTTGATCTCTATGGGGTGTTGGCCCCCTTGACACGGCCCTGGTGGTGAAATAACTTTGATCTCTATGGGGTGTTGGCCCCCTTGACACGGCCCTGGTGGTGAAATAACTTTGATCTCTATGGGGTGTTGGCCCCCTTGACACGGCCCTGGTGGTGAAATAACTTTGATCTCTATGGGGTGTTGGCCCCCTTGACACGGCCCTGGTGGTGAAATAACTTTGATCTCTATGGGGTGTTGGCCCCCTTGACACGGCCCTGGTGGTGAAATAACTTTGATCTCTATGGGGTGTTGGTGGTGAAATAACTGTGATCTCTAGTAGGACAACGTATCAAGCAGTAAAGCAGGGCCATTTATTAGACTAAATAAATACTTGAGCAAGATATGTTTAGGTCATTCAGTAGACTAAGTAAACACTTGAACAAGATATGTTTAGGTCATTCAGTAGACTAAGTAAACACTTGAACAAGATATGTTTAGGTCATTTAGTAGACTAAGTAAACACTTGAACAAGATATGTTTAGGTCATTCAGTAGACTAAGTGAACACTTGAACAAGATATGTTTAGGTCATTTAGTAGACTAAGTAAACACTTGAACAAGATATGTTTAGGTCATTTAGGTAGTAAGATGTGTACTGTGTGACGTCATCAGTTGTAAGATGTGTACTGTGTGACGTCATCAGTGGTTAGCTGTATACTGTGTGACGTCATTGGCGGTAATGCTTTGACCAGATATGTTTGGCCCTGGAAACAAAAAAGACAGAGACAGTGATAACGCCCAGAGACAGTGAGAACGTCCAGAGACAGTGAGAACGTCCAGAAACAGTGAGAACGTCCAGAGACAGTGAGAACGTCTCGAAGATTTAAACCCATCCATTTTTTAATCTCAAATTACTTGTAGTTTCTTGGGGGTTTTATTTTTGGTCGGGGCAGCATTCGGGGTGGGCAGGGAGAAGACATTAGCCCCCTTCCTTGGCAGCATTCGGGGTGGGCAGGGAGAAGACATTAGCCCCCTTCCTTGGCAGCATTCGGGGTGGGCAGGGAGAAGACATTAGTCCCCTTCCTTGGCAGCATTCGGGGTGGGCAGGGAGAAGACATTAGCCCCCTTCCTTGAAATTATAGAAATGCAAAGTGCACTTGGCACCGGTACCTTAGAGCATCTAGGATAGCCGATGATCAAACGTAGGAAAACATAAATAACAGAATGAAAAAACTGTTCGGTCATTGAACATCAAACATCTGACCACTAAATGCACATCTGACCACTAAATGCACATCGGACCACTGTATGCACATCTGACCACTAAATGCACATCTGACCATTACATGCACATCTGACCACTAAATGCACATCTGACCACTACATGCACATCTGACCAATCTGACCACTAAATGCACATCTGACCACTACATGCACATCTGACCAATCTGACCACTAAATGCACATCTGACCACTAAATGCACATCTGACCACTAAATGCACATCTGACCACTAAATGCACCTGCTTCATTTCAAGCACTATTCAGAAATATGTCTTTAAAAAAACTGAAACCACTTCGCAAGTTTATTGAACTTCCATCACAAAGAGCTCTTGTCCACAACAAGAGGTCACTTGTGAATGCATTTCATTCTTTTGGTGAACACTTCGGCGCCCTTTCCCGACAAGTAGACATTTAATATATGATGATTTGAGTCCTCCGATGATGGAGGATAATTTACTGTGGAAAGCACCAATCACGATCTGGCGACACTCATTGAAATTAATATGTATTGTGACATCATAAGTAGAAAGCTATGGACCATGTGACGTCACCAGTTGTAAGCTGTGTACTCTGTGACGACATCAGTCGTAAGCTGTGTACCGTGTGACGTCATCAGTGGTAAGCTGTGTACTGTGCGAGTCATCAGTAGTAAGCTAAGTAGTCTGTGACGTCATCAGTGGTAAGCTGTGTACTGTGTGACGTCATTAGTGGTAAGCTATGTAGTGTGTGACGTCATCAGTGGTAAGCAGAGTACTGTGTGCCGTCATCAGTGGTAGCAGAGTACTGTGTGAAGTCATTAGTGGTAAGCATAGTACTGTGTGGCGCCTCCAGAAATGTACAACAACTCAACCAGCCGGCCAAGGTTTGGTTTTGTGGTTGAACATGTGAAAACGTTAGAGCTTGGATGTGCATGGAGCCATGGGCAGGCTGGCAACTTTGTCCGGTGTCCAAGACTCCAATAACTGTTGAATCCACCGGTCCAGTCGCGTCACATTTCAAGAAAAGGGAGCAGAGCCGTTTTTAGGAGTTTGGGGGCCCTAAGCATGGAGGGTAGGTTGGGGGGCCCGGAAGGGTGTGGAGCCCCGATCGCTATTTATACTTTCCCATTCCCACGGCCAAGCCCCCCCCCCCCGATTTCTTGTCTGCCACCCCCAAAGCTCACCCTTGCTGCTTCCCTTTCCCTGCCTCCGAATTATATATCTAGGCATTTTTTTTAAAGCGCTTACCTTACAGCTCTAAGCGCTTACAATTATTATTATTAAACTCGGAATTCAACTCAGAATGATGAATTTCAGGATGAGGATGGTAACGTGAGTGACACAGACGGCTGCAGGACCAGTTAATAAAAAAAAAACCGGGGGATCGAGGGCGCCTCACGGGAGGCCCCCTCACGTTCGGGGCCCTACTCGGATGTGTAGTCAGCGTAAGCCTAAGAACGGGCCTGAGGGAGGGGGTGGAAACGAATCAATATTAAAAATTAAAAAAATAGAAAGAAATCGCACAAAAAGACTTCCCTGCTGATCTTTATTTTTTTAAATCACATTTTTCCTGTTTAATTTAAAATACTTGTTGTACAAAAAAATAAAAATAATAAAATGCAAATTAAAGTCGGAATGGTCGGAATGGTCGGAATGGTCTGCTCATCGAAATATGTTTTTTGTTTTGTTTTTGTTTGTTTTTGTCGCGGTTGGACCTCTTGTTATGATACGTGGTTAGTCAAGCATGGCGTGCCCTGATGTGCCCTGTTTGGCAGCTCATCTCAAGCATGGTGTGCCCTGATGTGCCCTTTTGGTCAGCTCATCTCAAGCATGGTGTGCCCTGGTGTGCCCTGTTTGGCAGCTCATCTCAAGCATGGTGTGCCCTGATGTGCCCTGTTTGGCAGCTCATCTCAAGCATGGCGTGCCCTGGTGTGCCCTGTTGGTCAGCTCATCTCAAGCATGGCGTGCCCTGATGTGCCCTGTTGGTCAGCTCATCTCAAGCATGGCGTGCCCTGATGTGCCCTGTTGGTCAGCTCATCTCAAGCATGGCGTGCCCTGATGTGCCCTGTTGGTCAGCTCATCTCAAGCATGGCGAGCCCTGTTTTTTTAACTCACTTTAATCTCCTCAGTACCCAGACCAGTGTTTCCCAACCTTTTTTGTGCCATGCCCCACCAAAGCGTTTCTAAAATTCGTACCCCTTGTAGCATACACATCATTTTTACTATTCATAATTTGAATTGTTTTCAACACTTCCAACGCATATTTTAAATTATGACTCTAGCGATTCGGCTTTTAAAATACGGTAAAAGTTCAATTGAAATAGACTTTGGTTTTTCCAATTTGAGACAGCTTTTTCTTTTTTTTTTTTTTAAATTGCCCCCATTAACAATCGAATTTCCCCCATGTGGGGCGTGGGCCCCCACGTAGGAGAACACTGACCTAGAGAGCTTTAAATTTAATGAATTTATTAACGAAATGAAATTAAGTTGATGTTGTAGTTGACATACTAACCACTTTATATGACTCGATAATATTGCGCCCAAGCTATTACTAAATTGATTCCACTGCCTGTTTCTCCCACTGGCGCCCGTTGGTCTGTTTGTGAGGAATGCAGTGTTTCGGGGGGGGGGAGAGGGGGGGGTGGGTGTTGAGGAACAACTCACGTGCTTGCTGTTGTGGAACAGGTCACGTGTTGGACGTCACGTGGAAAACAAAAATAGTAGAGTTTGCCGGTCAACAATAAACAGGAAGTGAGCGACCGAGCTGCATAACCCAGCCCATTAGCCGTTCGTCAGACCGGAGAACACCCAACAGTGAGTAATGATTAATTTGACCGTACTTTGACAACGAAAGCCGCCACTAAACCATTTGTAATGAATCAATAACTTTTGGTGGAAAAAACCAACAAAATACAACCACCCACCAAGATACAGCGATGAATTTGACAGAATTGAATAAGGACATTTTCCAAACCCCAATCTTGATCAAAGTTGTTTTTTTTTAAACGCTTCTCTGCCATTTCGAAAATGTCTCAATTCTTTCTTATTTTTGACGTCACTAACGCACTTTTTTTTCTGTGCATCTGTGTACAAAACCGTTATGTGTACATGCGTACCTGTGTAAAAACAGGTTCTTTGTACATGTGTACCTGTGTGCTATGACTGTCCGGGTGTTAATTTCTTTTGTAAACTGCTTATTACTTTGGCCATACTATAAAGTAAACTATCTCTTGTAGACTATCTTTAGTAATCTATGCATGGTGAACTATCTATAGTAAATTATGTATCGGATAGCTTTGGGCAACGGACTATTGAAATTTCATTGCAGTTCTAGGAACTCTTAGGTAAACAGTCAGTGTGTCAATGAGGTATTCAGTGTGTCAGCGAGGTAATCAGTGTGTGAATGAGGTATTCAGTGTGTCAGCGAGGTAATCAGTGTGTCAAAGAGGTATTCGTCAAAAATGTCTTCATCCCATTTGGTTTGACTAATTTCTTCCTAAAACTATGAAACATTTCCATTGCCTACCGCTGGTATAAAGTGCTCCCCATTGTCTGCAGCAGACTAACGACTCCAGGACCATGACTCCGACACTGCAAGCAGCAGACTAACGACTCCAAGACCATGACTCCGACACTGCAAGCAACAGACTAATGACTCCACAACCATGACTCCGACACTGCAAGCAGCAGACTAACGACTCCAAGACCATGACTCCGACACTGCAAGCAAAAGACTAACGACTCCAGGACCATGACTCCGACACTGCGAGCAACAGACTAACGACCCCAGAACCATGACTCCGACACTGCAAGCAACATACTAACGACTCCAGAACCATGACTCCTACACTGCAAGCAGCAGACTAACGACTCCAGAACCATGACTCCGACACTGCGAGCAACAGACTAACGACTCCAGAACCATGACTCCGACACTGCAAGCAGCAGACTAACGACTCCAGGACCATGACTCCGACACTTCCGTTCATGGTCTACTCGTGGTTCCAGTCCAATGTCATGATTTGATATGTTTTCTTCCAGGTGGAAATCTTTTTTCATGATAATATTATTATCAATGCAGTGACGTCATGGGAGAGTAACAGGACATTAGGCGCGACTTGGACGTCTCTGTGTTCATGTCTACTGGTGTTTTGGTCTTTTGCATCTTTACAAAAAATATATATTTAAAAAAATTATAATAATATATTTATAATAATATAAAACATACAATTTCTACGGTTGCACACTCAAAACTCATGGACCTTTTTTTCCTGAATCTGACTCTGTGCAGTTAAGTCAAGACCAAGAGGTCAAGCTTCGCCTATATGTCTAGTCTCGGTTACATAGACATGTTGATATGTTTGCACTGTCATATGTGATGTACCTGTGTCTTGTCTTGGCTACACAGACATGTTGATATGTTTTCACTGTCAGCGTTGTCCCTGTCTCTAGTCTCGGCTACACAGACATGTTGGTATGTTTGCACTGTCATCTCTATTTTTACGACGTCTTCCCTGTCTTTGTGAGGCGTCGTATAACAGACAGCGGTTATATTTCTTGCTGCCAAATGTTATTGTTTTATTTACGATGTAACGGAGTGTTCTTACATTTAGAGTTGCGGCTTCAAGAAGGAAGGTTTATTTTGAAATTATTATCGACTTTATCTGAAAGAAAACACGTCTGCTTTAACCGGATTAAGGTCTATAACTTAATCCTATCAAACACCTGGTAAACACCTGGGCGTCTTTCAAGAAGTCAGCAAGGAAATTACCTACGTCAGCACCCCCCCCCCCGGGAACTTGTGTCAATAAGGGAGGCGGAGTGAGGCGTTGGAGGCGGAGTGAAGCTTTGGAGGCGGAGTGAGGCCTTGGAGGCGGAGTGAGGCCTTGGAGGCGAAGTGAAGCTTTGGAGGCGGAGTGAGGCCTTGGAGGCGGAGTGAAGCTTTGGAGGCGGAGTGAGGCCTTGGAGGTGGAGTGAAGCTTTGGAGTGGAGTGAAGCTTTAGAGGCGGAGTGAGGCCTTGGAGGCGGAGTGAAGCTTTGGAGGTGGAGTGAGGCCTTGGAGACAGAGTGAGTCCTTGGAGGGGAGTGAGTCCTTGGAGGGGAGTGAGGCCTAGGAGGTGGAGTGAGGCCTTGGAGATGGAGTGAGGCCTTGGAGGTGGAGTGAGGCTTTGGAGGCGGAGTGAGGCCTTGGAGGTGGAGTGAGGCCTTGGAGGCGGAGTGAGTTCTTGGAGGTGGAGTGAGGCCTTGGAGGTGGAGTGAAGCTTTGGAGGCGGATTGAGGCCTTGGAGGTGGAGTGAGGCCTTAGAGGCGAAGTGAGGCCTTGGAAACTGAGTGAGGTCTTGGAGGTGGAGTGAGGCCTTATAGGCGGGGTGAAGCCTTGGAGACGGAGTGAGGCCTTGGAGGCGGAGTGAGGCCTTGTAGGCGAAGTGAGTCCTTGTTGACCAAATGAATTATACCAAGAAAAGCGGTTCCATACAAAAAATAAAGCAGCATTGCTGGAAGTAACAACAAGGGTCGTCCATGACATGCAAAAAGAATTTGACTGTGGAGTGGCCATGTTGGCAGAGAATATAGGAACGGGGCACCCAGCCATGGTGTCAGAGAAATTAGGCATGGGGCCCCCAGCCATGGTGGCAGAGAATATAGGCACGTGGCCCCCAGCCATGGTGGCAGAGAATATAGGCACGGGGCCCCCAGCGATGGTGGCAGAGAATATAGGCACGGGGCCCCCAGCCATGGTGGCAGCGAATATAGGGACGGGGCCCCCAGCCATGGTGGCAGAGAAATTAGGCACGGGGCCCCCAGCCATGGTGGCAGAGAAATTAGGCACGGGGCCCCGAGCCATGGTGGCAGAGAATATAGGCATGGCGGACATTCCCCATATGTATTTAACAAATCGATTGAATGTTTGTCATAGTTACCAGGACTGACAATTTGTTAGCTTGACTCGGAGAGTATCTGAGACCAAGGGACCACAAGGCAACAGTCCGTAACTGCTTATCTATTAAATTTACAGACTAATATCTAGCAATTTGTAAGAAAATATTTTACGCAGTTCACATGAACGTGAAGGATCAAAATAAAACATATGAAATGTTTCAGTGGTACAAAATGTACAATTTAAAAAAAAAAATCTTCTGACAATTATTTAAAGTAGTTCCTCCACACATTAAATTGAATTTTTATTAAAATTAGTTCGTTTTAACGACATTCAATTGACGTTTAAAAAAGTAGTTCCTCTACACAATCAATTGTAGGTTGTGCAATGGCCAGGTACAATGGCCGACGTCTGCGTCTAAAAAATAGTCTGTTAATATGTACAGTGACAGGAGGGCAAGCCCCAGCCTAGACAAGCAAAAATACCCCCTCCCCTCCCCCCACCCCCCCCCACCCCCTACCGCGGTTGGATGGGACTCGTTGACCTGGGATGGCAACTCAATTCATAGATCGCAAACTCTGAAATTAAACCCGGAGATTGAGTCCCAGAGGCGTTATGAAGTGGACTCGAAGAAAATTCCGACAACTCCTGTGATGCGAAACGTATTAGAGCACAGTCCGGCAGAAGAAACATCATGTTTAGTGTTAGAGCAGTGCCTCCAAAAAAACAAACAACAACAACCTACAGGGAAACGATGTATTTTCTAGTCACTCATTAGCACCAATGTTTAATACTCAGGCTGAGACTCAGTCTCTTACGGCCCTGGCTACTTGTTTTGCGGCTTGCCTCATCTGGTGGGCGTCGTCGTAGTTCATGTCTTCAAGGCAGGCTCCAGGGTCACGTCCCTCCGACCACCTTCCCAACACGGGACGGGCAACCACCAAGTGGGCCACCCTTCCCAACACCGGGACAGGCAACCACCAAATGGGCCACTGTCTCGTCTGCTAAGCCGCAGAATCGGCAGGTTGGTTCCCTTCTGTTATCGAGTCGGTGGAGGTAGCTGCGCGTCTCGCAATGACTTGTCCTCATTTTGAGGCTCTTGTCTCGTCTCTTTAGTGTCTACCAGGGGTCGCTCTTGCTCGGTCGCGACATTCTCCGATAAAGCTGTCGTCCGGTTTCTCCGGCGGCCCAATTGCTTTACCACTCGTTACGGAAGTGGTCTTTCAACCCAACGGTGACTCCCAGCTGAGTCATTGGTTTATCGCAGCGGTTCTCAAAATGTTGTTCGCGACTCCTTTGGGGCTCGCAGGACTCTTTCACAGGGGTCGCCTAAGACTATCGGAAAACACATGTTTATGAAGTAACTACTGCAATAATTTTATGGTTGGGGGTCACCGCAACATGAGGAACTGTATTAGAGGGTCGCGGCACTAGAAAAGTTGAGAGCCACTGGTTTATCGGGTTGCAGCTGGGCCACGCCTTCTTTGGCCAAGAAGTCCGCCCTGTCATGCTGCGTCGCCTCAACGTGCGAAGCGACTGTACGGTTCCTTTGGTTTGGATGTTACCAACTGTCTCCAGAATGGCATTGACCATCGTGGTCTCCGTAGAGCCCCACCCCACTTGCTCGAGAGCAGAGCGTGTGTCGGTGAAGACCACTACGTCCGGGAAGTTTTGCTAGGTTTTGGTGGACTCTCTTGAGGGCGACCAGTATTGCTTCGATCTCCGCATCGAGGCTCGTTCTATTTTTCCCACAGGGTCCAGATAGCACCTCGGGTGGAGCTATCTATTTGGGATACTGGATAAGAGTACCGTAGCCACTGCGATCTTCCCTTGCGAAGCACGAGGCGTCAGTGAAGACTTTGAGCAGGCTGTCTGGATAAGCTTCAATCGTTCTCTTCACTGCCTCTGATAGTTCTGGTTGAGGGCTGGCTTTGGTGGCTTTAGTGGTCGTCATGACGAGGCGTATTTCAGGTCGGGTGAGGCTTTCGTGGGGACCCCGAGCTGGGATCACCCTTACTTTTTCCCCGCTTGTGGGTAATGCCAAGTCTTCCTCAAGGCTGGGGACCGTGTCCATGAAGGACGGTCTCTTTAATCTGGTCTTCTCAACCCATGTATTCTGTAGCTGAAAGCCGGGTTAATAAATTCTTCTAATTTCATTTCTAAATAGTTAACAGGATCAGTGGCGCAGCTAGGGCGTCGCGACCTGGTGACGGCCAATATTTTTCAAAGGGTTAAACTCAGCAATCGGCCTTAAATATTGCCCCTAAATTTATATTAAAACACTACCCCTTTCCCGGGGAGGATTGGCCTCCACCCCTTACTACGTTATTGTGTTAGAGTAGAGATTGTTTAGGCCAAGAGCCTTCCTCGGCAGATAGGACAAATGGAAACAATAACAAGAAGCAGAAACTAGTTAAAAACTAAAGTAATCGCCATTAACATTATTGCCAGAATTTGGGTTTTCCAAAAACAAGATTACAGGAAATAAAAGAATTGATGTAATATTACGATAAAATATTTAGATAATACTTTTTTTTTTCCGAATAATGCATTGTTTTTATAAGTTGGATGGAACAGGAAGTTAATTGAGGTATGACATGCGCAGAAGTGTTGAAGGAGACAAGTAAAAATGGAGGCATATGTTTGAAGATAGGCTCTTTGCCATAGATCTTATAGTATCGGATTATATATTCAATAGATCTGTGTGAAAGTCATATGTGAAGTAAATAGACAAAGTCAATTATATTTTACTCCAGTTTTCGGAGATGTATGTGGTGTACTTTGTGTAGAGTTAATGGTTTGTGGTGCTAAATCAATGGACTGCTCCTCGTGCTGTGTCAACTATTTTTACTAGTAACATCATCATCACCAATGAGAGTTACGTTAATGGTTTGTGATGATAAATCAATGGACTGCTCCTCGTGCTTTGTCAACTATTTTTACCAGTAACATCATCATCACCAATGAGAGTTACGTCATATTTCCTTCATCTTCCCCTTGAAAAAGAGGAAAGACTGATTTTCGGGGGTTGGGAGTGGGGCTAAAAATTTGACAGAGTGTGTTGTCATCGGCAACGAGTCTATGTGCCAAGTTTCAGCTCGATTGGTGGACGGGAAGTGGGTCAATTAGTCGTCCGCTGATTTTTACAGCCAGTCAGCCAGCCATCAGCTAGCCATCAGCCAGCCATCAGCTAGCCATCAGCCAGCCATCAGCTAGCCATCAGCCAGCCATCAGCCAGCCAGTCAGCCAGCCATCAGCCAGCCATCAGCCAGCCATCAGCCAGCCATCAGCCAGCCATCAGCTAGCCAGCCACGGGCGAACAAAAGCGAAGACGGTAAAAGCGATTTAAAACAAAAAAAAAAAAGATTGTAACGGATAAAACTGTTTAGGAAGTAGGTCAAGTCTAAGAAATGGGAAAAGAAATACAGGGACTTAGAGTATTTCATTTCACGTGGCGATAGTGTGCCAGAAACCTGATTTAATTTGTTTTCCTTTCTATGTCTCAACGGTGAGTTGGTGCAGAAAATCATGAAGTTTCGATCAGATCACTTTAGATATTTGTTGGGCGGTTGTTTTATTTTGGTGGGTGGGGGGGGGTGCAATGCAGCTTAAGGGCCATCCATAAACGAAGTCTCGCGTCTAGGTTCGGTGGGTTGGGGGGGGGGGGCTTGTCCATGAACTAGTGGCGATGTGTGATAAAAGTGTCCGAAGGCTTCTTGGCGACACGTTCTTTGCTTCTTTGCGTTCTTTTCCCATGTCTCCCACACATTGTTTCGCTCATTTCCATATGCCAATTTTAGAACAGTACGTAATGGAATATATGAAAATATATATGTGAGAAATATTTAAATAAGGTTAAGGCACATATGGATTTATGGTATTTTTATTAATAATTTGTTAAAATTGTTTCGATGTAGTGCGTGCGGGGCCTTGGGTGGGGGGGGGGCGCTGCGTAATATTTACGCCAAGGCAAAAGAGTTTGTGACATAATTTAAATATCAAGTTCACGCATGGTGCTTGGTTAATCAAGAAATAATCAAATCAGTCTCTGCACACGCCTTTTGTCGTCGTCGACTTGAGATATAACCTTTGACCTTTGTGCCTAGAGCACATAACCTGCAAAGTACCAGCATTATATGAGATATAACCTTTGATCTTTGTGCCTAGAGCACATCACCTGCAAAATACCAGCATTATATGAGATATAACCTTTGATCTTTGTGCCTAGAGCACATCACCTGCAAAATACCAGCATTATATGAGATATAACCTTTGATCTTTGTGCCTAGAGCACATCACCTGCAAAATACCAGCATTACATGAGATATAACCTTTGATCTTTGTGCCTAGAGCACATCACCTGCAAAATACCAGCATTATATGAGATATAACCTTGATCTTTGTGCCTAGAGCACATCACCTGCAAAATACCAGCATTATATGAGATATAACCTTTGATCTTTGTGCCTAGAGCACATCACCTGCAAAATACCAGCATTATATGAGATATAACCTTTGACCTTTGTGCCTAGAGCACATCACCTGCAAAATACCAGCATTATATGAGATATAACCTTTGACCTTTGTGCCTAGAGCACATCACCTGCAAAATACCAGCATTATATGAGATATAACCTTTGATCTTTGCGCCTAGAGCACATCACCTGCAAAATACCAGCATTATATGAGATATAACCTTTGATCTTTGTGCCTAGAGCACATCACCTGCAAAGTACCAGCATTATATGAGATATAACCTTTGATCTTTGTGCCTAGAGCACATCACCTGCAAAATACCAGCATTATATGAGATATAACCTTTGATCTTTGTGCCTAGAGCACATCACCTGCAAAATACCAGCATTATATGAGATATAACCTTTGATCTTTGTGCCTAGAGCACATCACCTGCAAAATACCAGCATTATATGAGATATAACCTTTGATCTTTGTGCCTAGAGCACATCACCTGCAAAATACCAGCATTATATGAGATATAACCTTTGATCTTTGTGCCTAGAGCACATCACCTGCAAAATACCAGCATTATATGAGATATAACCTTTGATCTTTGTGCCTAGAGCACATCACCTGCAAAATACCAGCATTATATGAGATATAACCTTTGATCTTTGTGCCTAGAGCACATCACCTGCAAAATACCAGCATTATATGAGATATAACCTTTGATCTTTGTGCCTAGAGCACATCACCTGCAAAATACCAGCATTATATGAGATATAACCTTTGATCTTTGTGCCTAGAGCACATCACCTGCAAAATACCAGCATTATATGAGATATAACCTTTGATCTTTGTGCCTAGAGCACATCACCTGCAAAATACCAGCATTATATGAGATATAACCTTTGACTTTTGTGCCTAGAGCACATAACCTGCAAAATACCAGCATTATATGAGATATAACCTTTGATCTTTGCGCCTAGAGCACATCACCTGCAAAATACCAGCATTATATGAGATATAACCTTTGATCTTTGTGCCTAGAGCACATCACCTGCAAAATACCAGCATTATATGAGATATAACCTTTGACCTTTGTGCCTAGAGCACATAACCTGCAAAATACCAGCATTATATGAGATATAACCTTTGATCTTTGCGCCTAGAGCACATCACCTGCAAAATACCAGCATTATATGAGATATAACCTTTGATCTTTGCGCCTAGAGCACATAACCTGCAAAATACCAGCATTATATCGTCGATTTTCAGGCAGTATATAGGATGAATAAAAGTTTTATTCATAGTTGCAGCACATATAAACAGAAGAAGTAGAATTACAGCCAAACATATAGATATACATATATACATGATAAATGATAAAGCTGGTTTAGATCTTTTTTCTTTCTGGTTCTTTTCAAAGCAAAGATTGACATTTCTCATTTCTATTTTAAAGTTATAAAATTTAAATCAAATATTTTAGCAATATTTGAGTATCATTGCATGACCGTTTTAAATTTGGGAGAAATTTTCTTGCCAAAAATTAATAAACTATTACAAAATTCAATGGGCGTAACTTAAATGACTCAGTTAAAAAGTTTTGTTAGAAAAAAACAACCAAAAGCATGCCTTTTTTTGTTTAGGTCTTAAGATTTAACAATTGTTGTTTGATAGAACTGATTAAAATAATGGAATTTGCTTTGTACTGCAATAAATGGAAAAAATAGAGGTTTTTAACTTTAAAAAAGAAATCATGNGGGGGGGGGGGGGGGGGGGGGGGGGGGGGGCTGAACGTTTGACAAAACACGCATATAAATTGACCGAGTGCGTTGTCATCGGCAACGAGTCTATGTGCCAAAGTTTCAGCTCGATAGGTTGACGGGAAGTGGGTGAATTGGCAGTCTGAGGATTTTGGCACCTAGTCAGAAACGCACAAACAAAGCGATGTTAATATAGAGCAGTGGTTCTCAACCTTCCTGGTGCCGCGACCCTTTAATACAGTTTCTCGTGTCGTGGCGACCCCCAGTCACACAATTATTTTCGTTGCTACTTCATAGCTGTAAGGATATGTGTTTTCAGATGGTCTTAGGCGACCCCTGGAAAAGGGTCGCGCGACCCACAGGTTGACAACCGCTGATATAGAGGATATAAAAGGGGACATCACTCATGTTATCATATGAACTTGATCAAAGTTGTTCTTTGATGCATGCACTTCGTAGGCATAATCTAATTTCTCCCAAATTGTTTAAACATAAAATATTTTAAATTGTCACAGGACTGGCTCTCTTTGAACTCTTTCATTTAATCATTTTATCGTATTTTCTCCAAATAAAAAACCTGTAAAAATGCAGTCTGGTTGAGAAGTTCTCATAACTTAACTAATGCAATGTTTTGTACTCTACAACTGGGATTTAAGACCTGGAGATTTGTGTTTTAGAGAGTACTATTAATTTCATAACATATCACAATTTATTAATTAATATATATTTTCGAATTCTTTAAAGCTATTTCAGGTGTGTGTGTGTGTGTGTGTGTGTGAGAGCTATTTATTGAATGCTCATTTGGCGAGTTCATGAATTGTTGTATCGGTATCGATCCCCTATTTAGAAAACACAAACTCAACCTTCACCATAGAACCAACCATCTACCGAGTGAAAGCGATTTACCACCGGGATCTGCTAGCCGTAACGTTGTTGCAAACAATGACAGTTGTCACAGACCAGTCTGGCGGACCCACTTATCAGTTGGCGAATTGTACGACGATCGAATGTTTAATTGTTGGGTGCCGGTGAAGTTTGATAAGAATAAAATACCACTTTAAAATGTCTTTGGATGTCTTTAGACGGCACCTCTGAAGTTGTAAAGTGTTGATATAAGTGTGTCAACTCATGAGTGTGTGTGTGTGTGTTTATTTAACTGTGTCAAATCATGAGTGTGTATATGTGTATGTGTGTGTGTATGTGTGTGTGTGTATGGTAGGCTTCATTGTAACAGATTCTTATCGGACTGAAAGTATGAAGAAAAAAAAACAACTTTAGTCTACTTAGAGAAAGTAATGTGTTGTATGGAATCACAATAAAATCATATGTTGTATGGAATCACAATAAAATCCTGTTTAAATAATGGAGCAGTCAAACTTTTAAAAAAGTGCGGGGGTGGGGGCGGAAAGAAGTTCTATTGAGAGTTTAAAATAATTTCACTCTACTAAAATCATCTCTTAAGGGCCGAATTAAAGTCATTTAGGAATCTAAGCAAACACAGAGGCCATTGTATTTAGCCGTCTGCTTTCAATCGATGGTGTCATCATGGTTGACTGGGGCTCAACGAAAGTCTTCGATATATTCTCAAGTCAGTTTTATGTCCACATGTCATTAGTGGTAGACTGCTGGCTATTCTACTCATGTCGTCGGCTTTGTCGTCCTCTACAGACTGCTGGCTATTCTACTCATGTCGTCGGCTTTGTCGTCCTCTTATAGACTGCAGGCTGTGCTACTCATGTCGTCGGCTTTGTCGTCCTCTATAGACTGCATGCTGTGCTATTCATGTCGTCGGCTCTGTCGTCCTCTACAGACTGCTCGCTATTCTACTCATGTCGTCGGCTTTGTCGTCCTCTATAGACTGCTTGCTATTCTACTCATGTCGTCGGCTTTGTCATCCTCTATAGACTGCTGGCTATTCTACTCATGTCGTCGGCTTTGTCGTCCTCTACAGACTGCTGGCTATTCTACTCATGTCGTGGGCTTTGTCGTCCTCTATAGACTGCAGGCTGTGCTACTCATATCGTCGGCTTTGTCGTCCTCTATAGACTGCAGGCTGTGCTTTTCATGTCGTCGGCTTTGTCGTGCTCTAAAGACTGCAGGCTGTGCTACTCATGTCGTTGGCTTTGCCGTCCTCTTTGACTGCAGGCTGTGCTACTCATGTCGACGGCTTTGTCGTCCCCTATAAAAAAAGTGGCCTATGTATTTAAATGAGAGCAAAGATGCTGTCAACCATGATGACGCTGTTTGTTAAAAGCAGACGATGAAATACAGGGGGCCTTTTAGACACCGGGCACAGTGGGCCCCGGGGACCCTGGACATGAGGCAAACCCTGCCCTGGCGGCCCTGGACATGAGGCAAACCCTGCCATTGGGGCCATGGCAAGTCTATCTTGGGGGTCCTGGACATGAGGCAAACCCTGCCATGGGGACCATGGACATGAGGCCAAGCCTACCTTGGGGCCCCTGGACATGAGGCAAACCCTGCCATGGGTGCCATGGACATGAGGCCAAACCTACCTTGGGGGCCCTGGACATGAGGCAAACCCTGCCATGGGGGCCCTGGAATGAGGCCAAGCCTACTTTGTGGGCCCTGGACATGAGGCAAACCCTGCCATGGGGGCCCTCTCAACCCCAGGGCCGACTCAACCCCAGGGCCGACTCAACCCCAGGGCTCGCTCAACCCCATGGCTGGTTCAACCCCATGGCCGGTTCAACCCCATGGCCGGTTCAACCTCATGGCCGGTTCAACCTCATGGCCGGTTCAACCCCATGGCCGGTTCAACCCCATGGCCGGTTTAACCTCATGGCCGGCTCAACCCTATGGCCGGTTCAACCCCATGGCCGGTTCAACCCCATGGCCGGTTCAAACCCCTTGGTCGGCTCAACCCCATGACCGGTTCAATCCCATGGCCGGTTCAAACCCATGGCCGGTTCAAACCCATGGCCGGTTCAACCCAATGGCCGGTTCTCCCCTATATACTTATGTGATAGTATTTCAGACTTGCAAGAACCATGAGACACAAACAATGGGTATGAATAAAAACAGCAGATATAAGCTTATAAGGTTATAAAAGCTTACAAAAATATCAAGTCACAAGTCACGTCACAATTCACAAGTCAAAGGTTACAAATCCCTCGCGAAAACATAATGAGAAGAGTGAAAACAAATTAAGTGTTTGAATCGATTTTAACAGAGTTTCGAAGGCAGAAGAGTTTGAAAATAGTATAATTTAGACAACGCAGAAGAGTTTCAAAATAGTTTAATTTAGACAACGCAGAAGACTTTCAAAATAGTATAATTTAGACAACGCAGAAGAGTTTCAAAATAGTATAATTTAGACAATGCAGAAGAGTTTCAAAATAGTATAATTTAGACAATGCAGAAGAGTTTCAAAATAGTATAATTTAGACAACGCAGAAGACTTTCAAAATAGTATAATTTAGACAACGCAGAAGAGTTTCAAAATAGTATAATTTAGACAATGCAGAAGAGTTTCAAAATAGTATAATTTAGACAATGCTGAAGAGTTTCAAAATAGTATAATTTAGACAATGCAGAAGAGTTTCAAAATAGTATAATTTAGACAATGCAGAAGAGTTTCAGAATAGTTTCATGTAGACAACGCAGAAGACTTTCAAAATAGTATAATTTAGACAATGCAGAAGACTTTCAAAATAGTATAATTTAGACAATGCAGAAGAGTTTCAAAATAGTATAATTTAGAAAAAGCAGAAGACTTTCAAAATAGTAAAATTTAGACAACGCAGAAGAGTTTGAAAATAGTATAATTTAGACAACGCAGAAGAGTTTCAAAATAGTATAATTTAGACAACGCAGAAGAGTTTCAAAATAGTATAATTTATACAACGCAGAAGAGTTTCAAAATAGTATAATTTAGACAATGCAGAAGAGTTTCAAAATAGTATAATTTAGACAACACAGAAGAGTTTCAAAATAGTATAATTTAGACAATGCAGAAGAGTTTCAGAATAGTATAATTTGGACAATGCAGAAGACTTTCAAAATAGTATAATTTAGACAATGCAGAAGAGTTTCAAAATAGTATAATTTAGACAACGCAGAAGACTTTCAAAATAGTATAATTTAGACAACGCAGAAGACTTTCAAAATAGTATAATTTAGACAATGCAGAAGAGTTTCAAAATAGTATAATTTAGACAATGCAGAAGAGTTTCAAAATAGTATAATTTAGACAACGCAGAAGACTTTCAAAATAGTATAATTTAGACAACGCAGAAGAGTTTCAAAATAGTATAATTTAGACAACGCAGAAGAGTTTCAAAATAGTATATGTAGACAACGCAGAAGAGTTTGAAAATAGTATAATTTAGAAGCATAAAATATTCACTGATTGGAAGGAAAATGACAATACGTAGTTAGGACTGGCTTTTTAACTCTTGAGTAACCGTCTCCCTCGGTTCCTAGTAACACAAGTATAATCTATCCAACAGGACAATGAATGAAGCAATATTTACTTTCCACACCGCCCCTCCCACCTCCCATGCATTCACTTGAGCATTTGACGTCACTGGCATTAAGAGTCCTCAATTCGGGGTCGCGGACCAGAACTTTCTTGTCAATCAGAATAAATGCTCCCACAAAAATAACGCACGCTTTAATTAAAAGATAATTCCTTCACCCATAGGGGGTTAGTTTCACACCGTGGGGGTATGTGGCGGAACAAAACAAACAGGAGACATGAGCAGTTATTATTATTTTATCTGGAAAAGATCGGGGCCCCAGAGGACATTTGATTATGGGATGTCACATGACCCCCCGTCACAGAATGTCGCAAAGTTGGGGGTCATGGCACCCCAAAACAACAACCAAATAACAGTTTTAGAAGCCTCAGGTTCATTAAGTCTATACACGCAACAATGTCTTGTATCGATGCCTTGTATCGATGCCTTGTATCAATGTCTTGTATCAGTGCCTTGTATCACTGCCTTGTATCAATGCCTTGTATCAATGCCTTGTATCAATGCCTTGTATCAATGCCTTGTATCAATGTCTTGTATCAATGTCTTGTATCAATGTCTTGTATCAATGCGTTGTATCAATGCCTTGTATCAATGCCTTGTATCAATGCCTTGTATCAATGCGTTGTATCAATGTCTTGTATCAATGTCTTGTATCAATGTCTTGTATCAATGCGTTGTATCAATGCGTTGTAACAATGCGTTGTATCAATGCGTTGTATCAATGTCTTGTATCAATGTCTTGTATCAATGCCTTGTATCAATCCTTTGTATCACTGCCTTGTATCAATGCTTTGTAGCAATGCCTTGTATCAATGCCTTGCATCAATGCCTTGTATCAAGGCCTGTGCTGTTTTTTAAGGTTTGAGGTGTAAAGTAAAGATATTTAATCTGAGAGAGAAATATGTAATATAACACTCAAGTAGACCATTTTTTTAAAAAAATGCCTGAAAAAAAAAAGATTACATTTTTTTTTACTTGCTAAGAAGTTTAGTCTTCTGAGCACTTTCTATCACACTCAGATCAGGCAGCAAAAGGCATCGCGGATTTTAAATCAAGAATTCCCATAACAAGACGGTATCCTTAGAAACTGTGTTGAGAGCCACCAGAGCGAAAGTCATGAAACTATAAACATAAAAGCTACAAAGACAAACATCAGGAACAATACTCTCCATCACCCGTCCCGGGAGACCGCGATCAAACTTTAACGTCTGGGACGTTTGAAGAGAAATCTTGACGTCCTGCGGTTAAATAAAAGACGTCACCGTGGCTAAGTTCTTAGAGAGCAAGGAATACCAAACTATAGCCTCGGAAAGTGTAACCAAACGGAGCGACTGAAAGTCAAGTATCGATTTTTTCACAAGACGTCAACATAATCTTAGTATACTAATCAACACACAATACGGATACCATCAGTGTAACGATACCATTTGTATACAATTGAATAGAGCAAATTGTTCTAGAAAAGTTATTTAAAGTTTCGATTTCACATCCACCGATTACGAATACGATTACCGGTTGTTGTTTTTTGAATGAAAAGGGTACGTGGTCTAGCACTCTCAAATGTTGTATGAAGATCTGTTTTGAAGCCATTAGCTACCAAAGGTTTACTCCAACTATGAATAAATATCACAAGTGTTTAATGATCTCAGAGAATTTCATCACATACTCTAAACGACAGAAAAGGAAAAGAAAGAAAATTGTCAACAGTCAAAAGTCACAAGTCAAAAGTCACAATTCAAAAGTCACAAGTCACAAGTCAAAAGCCACAATTCAAAAATCACAAGTTAAAAGTCACAAGTCCCTTACGAAAACTGAAAAGATCGGAAAGAAAGTGAGTGATCAAATCGATTTTAACAGAGTTTCGAACGCAGAGAGTCTCAAAATAGTATAAAAGAAAACAAAAAAAAATCAAAATTGTATGACACAGAACACTCATTTAAGGGTAGTATTTTAAAAAAAAAAAACAAAAAAAAAAAAAAAAAAAAAAAAAAAAAAAAAAATATAAAAAAAAAAAACACAAAATAAAGGGTAGTATTTAAAAAAAAAAAAAAAAAAAAAAAAAAAAAAGCTTTTCATAGCAAGTATCGAGGACAACCCCCCACCCCCCCCCCAAAAAAAACAAAAAAAAAAAAAAAAAAAAAAAAAAAAAAAACCATTTCACAGCAAATACCGAGGACAACCCCCCACCCCCCCCCCAAAAAAAACAAAAAAAAAACAACAAAAAAAAAACACGCACACATACACACACGAACACACATTAAGGAAAAAAAACAAATGATAAAAAGACGAGTCGTTGACTCATATTGTGTGAATGTATCAACAATCTCTACTAGGGATCAGGACCACACAAACAGTGCTTGGCCCCCGAGGAAATCTGAATTTTGGGCCCCACAAATTAAACAAAAATAATGTATTAATTTCCACTTTTGGGGCCCCCACGAGGACAGCAACCCGATTGATTTACTCAGCTGCGTCGGGCACTGCACGGCCCTGATTATAATTACTACCACCGGCTTAAGAACCATTACTAGCTAGAGAATATTTCAAATAGACTTGCGGTGTTAAAATAGAGGTTGAAATAGATGTTGAAATAGAGGTTGAAATAGAGGTTGAAATAGATGTTGAAATAGAGGTTGAAATAGAGTTAAAATAAATGTGCAAATAGATGTTGAAATAGAGATTGAAATAGAGTTTGAAATAGATGTTGAAATAGAGCTTAAAATAGATATTGATATAGATGCTAAATAGAGGTTGAAATAGATCCTAAATAGAGGTTGAAATAGAGGTTGAAATAGATATTGAAATAGAGGTTGAAATAGATGTTGAAATAGAGGTTGTTAATTACAAAAAACTTTAAATTAACAGTAAAGGAACTATTTTAAGGATTTTATCCAAATTTGAAATTTATGGAAAACACATTTATTCTAAAAGATTATGAGCAAAGAATTAGATCGTAACCTTATTTATCGGGAAAATCAAAACATCTGTTTTGTTTAGTGCGTTTTCTAGTGGGTTGTTAATATTGTGAAATAAAATTAAAAGCAATTTATTCTAAATAAGCACGCAAATGACGTCATAGCGCGAATCGACTATCTAGCCAAAGTTCCAAGTTTCGTTGATTTAATAACCGAGTGTGACAGAACTGATAATGTATTTTCCCTTTTCAAAAGTAAAATTAATAAATGTAATTAAGTCATTATAATTCTTTAGAAATATTCCGTTTTGAGCTAGGGGCCCTAAATTCGTTTTTTTTTATATGAGCTATATAAATATAATTTCCGTATGAGCTCCTATACTAATAACGTCACATTGGAGAGGGCATCGGTGGGTTGTCGAGTGCGAGCTCTTAATACCCTGGGGGACGTCCTGTCGACTGAAAACGTTGCGTTTAAAGCGTTCGCGGTCCACTCTCCATGGGTCTGGACGGCTTTACTTCCTCTCCGGCTTTACCTCCCCGCACCTTCCAGTGAGTTGTCGGGTCGGGACGAAAGCGGAAACGAAACGGTCGCCTAGGAGCGGCTTTCTCAGGGCCGCGTGGCTAAAGTCATCGGCAAGGTTTTTGACCGCCACCCAGGCCTCATATTCATTAACGGCAACAAGTAATCAGGTTGTTGCGTTCCTCCCGTTGCGAATCATGCAGTGGCCGGGTTTTTTTTTTTTAGCTTCGGGAGGATACCTCCCTACTAGTCCGAAACGCCACGAAGAGGCAAAACCCCATGTGGACGCCCCAAAGTTTCCTCCCTACTAGTCCGCCACGAAGAGGCAAAACCCCATGTGGACGCCCCAAAGTTTCCTCCCTACTAGTCTGCCACGAAGAGGCACAACCCCAAGTGGCCGCCCCAATCTTTCCTCCCTACTAGTC
>CAXITT010000355.1:601481-612653 GCA_964033795.1 Lymnaea stagnalis
GTAACTCTGTATGTCAAGCCAGGTACTGGTAACTCTGTATGTCAAGCCAGGTACTGGTAACTCTGTATGTCAAGCCAGGTACTGGTAACTCTGTATGTCAAGCCAGGTACTGGTAACTCTGTATGTCAAGCCAGGTACTGGTAACTCTGTATGTCAAGCCAGGTACTGGTAACTCTGTATGTCAAGCCAGGTACTGGTAACTCTGTATGTCAAGCCAGGTACTGGTAACTCTGTATGTCAAGCCAGGTACTGGTAACTCTGTATGTCAAGCCAGGTACTGGTAACTCTGTATGTCAAGCCAGGTACTGGTAACTCTGTATGTCAAGCCAGGTACTGGTAACTCTGTATGTCAAGCCAGGTACTGGTAACTCTGTATGTCAAGCCAGGTACTGGTAACTCTGTATGTCAAGCCAGGTACTGGTAACTCTGTATGTCAAGCCAGGTACTGGTAACTCTGTATGTCAAGCCAGGTACTGGTAACTCTGTATGTCAAGCCAGGTACTGGTAACTCTGTATGTCAAGCCAGGTACTGGTAACTCTGTATGTCAAGCCAGGTACTGGTAACTCTGTATGTCAAGCCAGGTACTGGTAACTCTGTATGTCAAGCCAGGTACTGGTAACTCTGTATGTCAAGCCAGGTACTGGTAACTCTGTATGTCAAGCCAGGTACTGGTAACTCTGTATGTCAAGCCAGGTACTGGTAACTCTGTATGTCAAGCCAGGTACTGGTAACTCTGTATGTCAAGCCAGGTACTGGTAACTCTGTATGTCAAGCCAGGTACTGGTAACTCTGTATGTCAAGCCAGGTACTGGTAACTCTGTATGTCAAGCCAGGTACTGGTAACTCTGTATGTCAAGCCAGATAACTCAAGTCTTCACTCACAAAATTACCTTTGCACCAAAAAAAAAACAAACCACAACCATATATCAACTTCTAAATCTTGCCAGAGTCCGCATGTCTGGCACTGTTGGTTGAAATTTCACTGTGGGCCTTACATGATGTGGGTTGAAGTCTTAGGAGACTCAGATCAAAGGGGAGACCACTTGAAATATTAGTTGTTTCGTTTCTTGGAGCCGTAAAAAATAAGCGCATTTCAAGGGTAAGGGTCATAAAGAATCGCCTTCAAGGTCTCAGCATGTCTCAAAAATCTTAGACGATAACAATAGCTCCGTTTGAACCCAGGGCATTAAGGTCAATGAGTTCAAACTCTGCTTAACTCTCGACTGGCCTTGGGAAATCTCACACCATACGAACATATCTGACTGATCTGACATCTGATTTATTAGTATATTTATTCCATTTTTCCTTCATGTTGTTTCTTGCTTTAAGTCAAGTGACTTATCTGATTACCTGACTTATCTGACTTACCCGACTTATCTGATTTATCTGACTTACCTGACTTATCTATTTTACCTGACTTTTCTGACTTATGGACTTACCTCTCCTACCTGACTTACATTACCTACCTGACTTATCTGACTTACCTGACTTACGTGACTGACCTGACTCACTGACTATCTGACTTATCTCACTTACGTGACTTATCTGACCTACTTCAATTACATGACTTATTTTACTTACCTGACTTAGCTGACTTTTCTGGCTTATTTGACTTATGTGACTTATCTGACTTACCTGAGTTATCTGAATTACCAGACTCATCTGAAGTACGTGACTTATCTGACTTACTGGACTTATCTGACGTATATGACTTATCGACGTATCTGACTTACCTGCCTTTTCTGACTTATCTGAGTTACATGACGTACATGACTTTTCTGACTTATCTGAGTTACCTGACGTACATGACTTATCTGACTTATTTGACAACCTGAATTATATGATTTACCTGACTTACCTGGCTTTTTTTACTTATCTGACTTACCTGACTTATCTGACTTAAAGTACTTCCTGACTAACGTGACTTAAATATCTGACAACCTGACTTATCGCGTTTGTTTGGGGCGTCAAACTTTCTTTCCACTCACAAACCATCGCGTTTGTTTGGGGCGTCAAACTTTGGTGTCACCCTTGACACCCTGTCGCCAAGCTTGATCGCGTCTGGCCAGCGCTGACCTGTGAGGTCGGATCTCAGTTGCCGACATCACACAGAGGGAGTGAGAGCTCCGGTCACCGGGGTTAGGGAATGGGGTGCGGTGGGGGGGGGGAGAGGGAGTGATAGAGAACTTGGAAAAGGTGATACAAACTTTACAAAATTACCCCCCCCCCTCTTTCCTTTTTTGTTCCCCTTTCAATAACCATCCCTCCTAAATGTAGGGTTATGGGGGGAGGGTGGGTGGGGGGAGGGTAGGTGCGGGACAGCCCATCAATTAGATCGTTATCAACGGACGGCAACTGACCTGTGGTGGACAACGCCTCAGACGGTCATTTCTTCACATTAAGTTTAACTCCTAGGTGTAAAGTTACGACACTATCTGTGAGCATTCGGTGATTTAAAAACATCTTCTTTGGTTTATAATTTAAAGATTAAGATTTTTATACTAAAAAGTATTCAATGACATATATTTTAAAAACATCTTTTTTGGTCTATAATTTAAAGATTAAGATTTTTATACTAAAAAGTATTCAATGACATATATTTTAAAAACATCTTTTTTGGTCTATAATTTAAAGATTAAGATTTTTATACTAAAAAGTATTCAATGACATATATTTTAAAAACATCTTTTTTGGTCTATAATTTAAAGATTAAGATTTTTATACTAAAAAGTATTCAATGACATATATTTTAAAAACATCTTTTTTGGTCTATAATTTAAAGATTAAGATTTTTATACTAAAAAGTATTCAATGACATATATTTTAAAAACATCTTTTTTGGTCTATAATTTAAAGATTAAGATTTTTATACTAAAAAGTATTCAATGACATATATTTTAAAAACATCTTTTTTGGTCTATAATTTAAAGATTAAGATTTTTATACTAAAAAGTATTCAATGACATATATTTTAAAAACATCTTTTTTGGTCTATAATTTAAAGATTAAGATTTTTATACTAAAAAGTATTCAATGACATATATTTTAAAAACATCTTCTTTGGTCTATAATTTAAAGATTAAGATTTTTATACTAAAAAGTATTCAATGACATATATTTTAAAAACATCTTTTTTGGTCTATAATTTAAAGATTAAGATTTTTATACTAAAAAGTATTCAATGACATATATTTTAAAAACATCTTCTTTGGTCTATAATTTAAAGATTAAGATTTTTATACTAAAAAGTATTCAATGACATATATTTTAAAAACATCTTCTTTGGTCTATAATTTAAAGATTAAGATTTTTATACTAAAAAGTATTCAATGACATATATTTTAAAAACGTTAAAGAATAAAGACTTTTCTATTAAAGACGTGTTGAGATTAAACGCACTAAAGAGTAGAGCGTCAGTGCAGAGATCATATTCTGCATTTAATTCGATCTCTGTGCATTCTTAGAGTTCCATATCCTTCCACACCCACTTTCTTAGCGTAATGCTCTAAGAAATTTAAAATGCGTTTCTTCATTTCGGTGCGTTTAAAATTGTATTTAAAAGATAGTTTTTTTAAATATAGTTTTTTTTTTTTTAATTTTTTTTTTGGTGAAATCGGATTTTAAAATATTTTTTACTTGCAGATTTAGTTTAATTCATTCACTTTCTGAACCCCTTCCCGTCTTGAACAAAAATTTTCTTGCATGCACTCAACATATCCTCCTTGTCCTCCAAATCAGGAAGCCATTATAGTTTATATTTGTTTAAACCACGTAGGACTACTGTATTACTTTTGCATTTCAACAACTAACTTTGATTACGTCACCATTTCAACGCGGAATTAAACAAATAATAAATAATCTCGTGTCCCAAAAGCTTATACCCATTGGACATTCAGAAAGGTTTCTCTTTTTTTTTTTTTTTTATAACGTAAGAAGGATTTTAGAACAATGCGGAAGTGTTGAAACTGTTAAAATCCTTTTTATTAACTTCGCTTTTGTTCGTGTGTGTCTGGCTGCCAAAAACTTCGGATGGCTAATTGACCCACTCCTCTCAACCTATCGAGCTGAAGCTTGACACATAGATTCGCTGCTGAGGACAACACATTCTTTCAAATTTTTAGCCCCACCCCCATATATCATTTTTGCTTGTTTTTGAAGGTGAGGATGAAGAAAATATTTTGCCACTGATTTAGCGAAATAAAATTCCGGATAACTGCCCTAAATGAGATTCTGTTTAAAAAGTATCGCTAGCTAGTTTGTTGCGTGCTGTCTTTTTGCTAAAATTGTTGGTGCATTAAATCTGTGGTGTAAAAGAGGGTGTGTCATTTTTAAGCGCCCCCCCCCACACACACACATATTGCTCGATATTACATTATATAACGTATTTATACGAAACCAATTATTTGAGGGCTTGTTCAATCATGACTTTAAAGGGATTGAACGACCGTGCGAGAGAGTTGACTCTTTTTTATGGTTGGGCAACGTGGGGATAAGACATGCCATGTCCAGTGCAAAGATATTGGTCATTTCCTTCAATGAGAAGATATCGGTCGCCACTGTTTATTGCCTTCACTTGGTTGATATCTGTCGCCACTGGTCATTTCCTTCAATGAGAAGATATCGGTCGCCACTGTTTATTGCCTGCACTTGGTTGATATCTGTCGCCACTAGTCATTTCCTTCAATGAGAAGATATCGGTCGCCACTGTTTATTGCCTTCACTTGGTTGATATCTGTCGCCACTGGTCATTTCCTTCAATGAGAAGATATCGGTCGCCACTGTTTATTGCCTGCACTTGGTTGATATCTGTCGCCACTGGTCATTTCCTTCAATGAGAAGATATCGGTCGCCACTGTTTATTGCCTTCACTTGGTTGATATCTGTCGCCTAGCAGACAAGGTGCAGGCCCTGACAAACAAGGTGCAGTCGTTACTATGACTTACAATGGACCCAAACCCTAGCGGGCAAACTGAGACCAGTGGCAGAAGACAATGTAGTGACAGGAGACCAGTGTCAAAAGACAATGTTGTGACAGGAGACCAGTGACAGAATACAATGAAGTGACAGGAGACCAGTGACAGAAGACAAAGTATTGACAGGAGACCAGTGACAGAAGACAATGTAGTGACAGGAGACCAGTGTCAAAAGACAATGTTGTGACAGGAGACCAGTGACAGAAGACAATGAAGTGACAGGAGACCAGTGACAGAAGGCAAAGCATTGACAGGAGACCAGTGACAGAAGACAATGTAGTGACAGGAGACAAGTAACAGAACACAATGTAGTAACAGGAGACAAGTAACATAAGACAATGTAGTGACAGGAGACCAGTGACAGAAGACAATGTAGTGACAGGAGACCAGTGACAGAAGACAATGTAGTGACAGGAGACCAGTGACAGTAGACACTGTATTGACCGGAGACCAGTTACAGAAGACAATGTAGTGACAGGAGACAATGTAGTGACAGGAGACAATGTAGAGACAGGAGTCAAGTAACAGAAAACGACGCAGTGACAGTGTTTTAGTACAAAGGATCAAAGGTTTCTCTGTCACGATGAGGAGAATCTAGATAAGCTCTGCTTAGAGATGATCACTGTATTCTGATGAGCTCTGCTTAGAGATGATCACTGTATATTGATGAGCTCTGTATATGTGAGCATCTATGTAGATTCTAGATAAGCCCCGAGTTAATGTGAGTTCTGCTTAAAGGAGCTATGTTTGTAGATGAGCTCTGTGTCTAGAGGAGCTCTGTGCCAAGATGAGCTATGTATCTAGATTAGATGCGTGTTTAGATGAGCTATGTTGTAGATGGCTTCCGTGTCTAGATGAGCTCTATGTCTAGATGAGCTCTGTGTCTATATTAAAGCTATGTCTAGAAGAGCTCCGTTTATCAAAGACCTTTCTGTCCAGATCAGCTGTGTGTCTAGATTCGTTCGTTTCTAGATGAGCTCCGTGTCTATATAAGTTCCTTTTTCTAGATGAGAGCTCTATGTCTAGATGAGCTGTTTAAAAACTATTTTTAAAAGCCTATAAAAATGTAGATATTATATGGTCCCAAAGAAGTATGAACTGCCGAGTTTAATTTGTCAAGAACAACTTCTTAAAAAGACATTGATCTTGAATTTAAGCTCCTGTTAATTACCTATTTTTTATCACTTGGACATTTCTGCTTGTACATATGAAGTTAACAACGAACATTCATGTCAACAAGACTATTAAATAGGCCAATCACCTGTCAACTAACCATAGCTCCAGTTTTAAAAGCCAGCCCCGGAACACTTTTTTATTGGGCACTTGAGATTTGAATGGTTCAAGCTTTCTAAGGCAAGCTGGCAACAAAGTCCAGGGCAATCTGGCAACAAAGATCACTTTTGATAGGCCCAGTGTCTTGCCATTTTATTGTTTCGTGGCGTCGTAGCAATACTTGTGAACTTAGTGGCACACGATACATTGTGGACGGATCGCCATTCTAAGACCTGAAAGCTCAATTGAACGTATTTTTGTATTTTAAAAAAATGAAGCGATTGTGGGTATTTTAACCCGCAGTGTTATAGAGACAGTGTTGTAAAGCAGAGGTGGCGCATGGAGTGGGGTACTCCTGCATGCACATTTGGTCGTTTGCTGCAGGGTCTATAAATACCCCCCTTTGAATGTATCAGCATTTACCAGCGTGCTCTCGCGCCTGTTACAAAACTAAGTAATGCATCATAAAGTCAATATGTCGCAGTGGGAGCAGAGTTCCATGGCATATGACAGCTGATTTTTGCGCTTGAGAAATACTGTAGACGTCTTGTGTTTAGATATTTTGTGTTTACATGTCTTGTGTTTAAATATGGTGTGTTTTAAAGACTTGTGTTTCAAAGTCTTGTGTTTAAATGTTATGTGTTTAGATATGTCGTGTTTAAATGTCTTGTGTTTCGATGTCTTGTGTTTAGATGGCTTCTGATTCGATGTCTTGTGCTTAGATGTCTTGTGTTTAGATGGCTTCTGATTCGATGTCTTGTGCTTAGATGTCTTGTGATTAAATGCCATTGTTTAAATATCTTGTGTTTAAATGTCTTGTGTTTAGATGTCTTGTGATTCGGTGTCTTGTACTTAGATGTCTTGTGTTTAAATATCGTGTGTTTTAAAGACTTGTCTTTAAATGTCTTGTGTTTAATGTCGTTTATGTTTTAAAGACTTGTGTTTAAATGTCTTGTGTTTAAATGCCTTGTGTTTAAATGTGTTGTATTCAAATTCTCCTATCTAAATAAATGTTTTCCTCTATAAAACTATTGATCTATATGCTAAAAATCGATATTTACAATGTAATCAAAAAGATTTCCATCTTATCTTAACTTACGGACACCAGGTAACATTTTAAAAAAAGAAGACTTTTTTCGCTGAATATTATTCTTACAAGATATAGCCCGGCAAACATTGGCGACAGCAACGCGTGAGTGGCCCATCTACTAAAGTTACTTGACAAAAACTTGAACTCAAGTGACGCACATTTAAGAACGCCAAGTTTGCTACCCCCTCACCCCCCCCCCCCTTGGGCAGGCAAGGGAAGAGAGGGGATGGTTTGCCTGCGTCTTGCTTGCTCTGGCGTATCTATAGATAGCCTGCGTCTTCTTGCCCTAGTTTCGCTGGCGAATTATATAGATAGATAGATTATTATAAGTGGTTTTATATAGCGTGGTACCATGCTGTATATGCAATTTAACAAACATAAAAAACTTCAAAAATTAATTAACATACATTAATTAAATAAAACAAAACAAATGTATATTTAAAACTAATTAATGTCAAGCCATAGACGACACCAAGTAGCATCGTTTTTCGGTCAGAGGTGGGAATCAGTCAGGATAGTAGAGTTTAAAAAGATGTGTTTTGAGTGCAGTTTTGAAGGCTGTGATGGTCGGTATATTGCGGATGTGTAATGGAAGAGAATTCCATTGTTTGGGTGCGCAGAAAGAGAACGATCGTTCACCGTATGTTTTTGTGCGAGTCTTGGGGACAGATAGAATACGCGCGTCTGCGGAGGAGCGAAGCTGTCGAAGGGTGAATAGACCGAGAGAGAATACCGTAAGAACGCTAGGATGTTCTTAAAATAAAATCGAGAATGGTCGTTAGCTTTAAGGCCTTTGAAGTGAAGCAAAACTGGAACTCTCAGGAATTGTAATTTTTAAAAAAAGTTTCTTGCTATCGCTTTAAACCTACATGATTATCATAAGCAGAAGGTAAACACCTTTGACCAGTGTTCCGCGATAAACTAAACCAATGTTGCATACAGGATGTTACGGCACATGACAGATTTATGGAAAGTCACGTGCCACGGAAAGTTCAAATTGTTTTAATGATTATCGTTATTGTTCGTCCGCCGAAGATCGATGATGACCATCGAGTCGTCCGGTGACTGATGACTTGCGCGGGTGACTTTTGTTTAAAGTGAGGAAGAGTTGCGCGGCGTCAACCTCACTCTCTCGTCCGAGCCCACCATATCCAGTGGCAAGACTCTACGTCAAGACGACCAGGGATGGGTACGGCTGCAGGTATTGTCATTGTATGCGCCTTACGGGACTCCAACTCCGGGTTTTAATTCAGAGTTTCCTTCTCTTAGATGAGTTGCCGACCAAGGTTAACGAGTCTCATCCACTGTTTTAGTGACGCAGTTAACACACATTCGTACCATGAAATCTGTGTCTGTTAACGAGGCTATTTGTCCTTACTTCTAAAGTATATGTCGTTTATTGTGGTTGCAACCCTGTTTGGGGTTATTACACACGGCAGCTGTGAGCAAGATTTTGTAGCTGCGAACAGATTAAAGGGGTAACAGAGGTATGGGAGCTATAAATTGGGGGTGGGGACAGGGGCGGGGTGTTTATACACATCATAGGGAACTTATTATATTAAAATGTAAAAATTAATATCAAGCATCAAGTGAAATTACTATTATACTTCAATTAATAAATCATATTAGTTAAACGAATAGCAGCAAATAATTAGTAACACAAGTCATGATATATCAGTGATATATTAGCCATATGGTAGTGCTATGATGGTCATATAGTAGTGATGTAATAGTGATATAGTAGTTATATAATAGTCGTATAGTACTGATATAATAGTCGTATGGTAGTGATGTAGTTTTGATATATTAGTCATATAGTAGTTATGTAGTAGTGATATAGTAGTGACGTATGCAATCAAAAATTGATATTTCACTCTCAATATTTTTTAAAGGGGAGCATGAGCAATTTATTCCGGAGGCATGGGCCATTCATGTCAGATGCACGAGCCATTCATGTCTGAGCCACTAGCCTCCATTGGCTCGCGAACTATACTTCGCCCACACCGGACACATGACATTATTTTGTTATTCGCTTTTAGTGGGTGTCGCTTTATGTGTCCCTAAGAGGTCTGTGTGTGCGAGCGTGTGCCTGTGTGTGTGTGTCTGTGTGCGTGTGTGGGTGTGTTACACGTTCAACATAACGGAGACACGGCAATGAACGCACTTGCCAGTTTTTTTATCGATCCAATATTTCACGACCTCTTCACCTGCGTGTCCTCAAAAGGCAGTCCAAGGGTTGTCAACGCAGTCAGTCCAAGGGTTGTCAACGCAGTCAGTCCAAGGGTTGTCAACGCAGTCAGTCCAAGGGTTGTCAACGCAGTCAGTCCAAGGGTTGTCAACGCAGTCAGTCCAAGGGTTGTCAACGCAGTCAGTCCAAGTGTTGTCAACGCAGTCAGTCCAAGGGTTGTCAACGCAGTCAGTCCAAGCGTTGTCAACGCAGTCAGTCCGTGAATTATGTGATGACCAAGCGCCCGTGACCAGGCTGATTTTAATGACGGGGTTTGAGGCTAAAGTCAACGAACCGTGGAGCGGTTTCGAAGGATTTAAAATAAAAATAATAGAAAATTGAAATTCCTTCGTAACCATTGGCAGAATTACCGGACAAGAGAACAGGGCTGTCGTTTTATTTCGTTCACTTCTCTCTCACTTCGCTGTACCCGTGTGGTTCTTTAGATCAAGTGTCAAGATTTTTAATAGCTTTATATTTGTGCGGTGAATAGTTTTAGTGAACCATTAAAAAAAGAGGTTCATTCTCTCTCACTTCTCTTCTTTCTTCTCTCTCTCTCTCCTCCCCTCCCCTCTCCTCTTCTCTTCTCTCTCTCTCTCCTCCCCTCTCCTCTCCTCTCCTCTTCTCTTCTATCTCTCTCTCCTCCCCTCTCCTCTTCTCTTCTCCTCTCTCTCTCTCGCTCTCTCTCTCTCTCTCTCTTTCTTTCTCGGCATAACTGTCACCCATTAATTTTCTTTGGAAACAATTTCAAGGGACACCACTGCGATTCAACAGCCCTGAGTAACATTAGTCCAATGGCCCTTCAAACTCGTTTTGGTCTACTTCAGAGGTCGGGAACCTTTTTATCTGAGAGAGCCATGGACACCAGATATTTGGAAAAGTAATTCTCTGAGAGCCATGGACACCAGATATTTGGAAAAGTAATTCTGTGAGAGCCATGGACACCAGATATTTGGAAAAGTAATTCTGTGAGAGCCATGGACACCAGATATTTGGAAAAGTAATTCTGTGAGAGCCATGGACACCAGATATTTGGAAAAGTAATTCTGTGAGAGCCATGGACACCAGATATTTGGAAAAGTAATTCTGTGAGAGCCATACATTATGTTTAAAACTAAAAATTCAAGTAAAATGTGTGCATTTTGTGTACTTTCAACACTAAAATTGCAATAATTAGGTCTCTGAATTCTTTTTAATAACATTGTTATGCTGTTGCTAATCAATAATGAGTATTTCTTAACATTCATGCGACTTTTTTTTATAATCGAACATTTGTCTGCGAGTCAGATGCAGCCATCAATAGAGCCATATCTGGCTCGCGAGCCATAGGGTCCCGACCCCTGGTCTACGTCATCAAAGTTGAACATGCCCCCCCTCTCCCCCACTCCCTTAATCTTCTGACAAGATCTGTCACGTCATTCCTACGCCAGAAGAAGAAGGACCAAGTACTTGTGGCTTATGCACGACGGGGGCTAACTCCTAATCTCTGCAAATTCTGCAGAATGGCGAACAGATTACCGGCCCTGTCGGCGGTCATTGGTGGTAATAAAACACATTTCAAAACATGATACTTTCAGGCTCAAGAATGACTTCATTCAAACGGGAACTC
>CAXITT010000355.1:614156-628199 GCA_964033795.1 Lymnaea stagnalis
ATGAACCATATTAATGAACCATATTAATGAACCATATTAATGAACCATATTAATGAACCATATTAATGAACCATATTAATGAACCATATTAATGAACCATATTAATGAACCATATTAATGAACCATATTAATGAACCATATTAATATTCAAATGAACCATATTAATATTCAAATGAACCATCTGCTTTTACATCGTTGTTTTATGTCACCAACTATTTCAGAAAAAAAGATTATTACGCACCAAAGGCATTTGCGATATTTTGTTTCAAAAACAAAAATAATTTCATTTAGAGAAGTTATCGGGAATTTTTATTTCGTGAAATCAGTGACATCATCATCCCCTTGATAACAGGAACAACTGATTGTGATAACAGGAACAACTGATTGTGATAACAGGAACAACTGATTGTGATAACAGGAACAACTGATTGCGATAACAGGAACAACTGATTGTGATAACAGGAACAACTGATTGTGATAACAGGAACAACTGATTGTGATAACAGGAACAACTGATTGTGATAACAGGAACAACTGATTGTGATAACAGGAACAACTGATTGTGATAACAGGAACAACTGATTGTGATAACAGGAACAGCTGATTGTGATAACAGGAACAACTGGTTGGAGGTTGTGGCTGGACATTTGATGAAATGTGGTGTCATCGCCAATGAGTCTATGTTTCAGCTCGATAGGTTTACGGGCAGTGGGTCATTATTGGTCTTCTTACCACCAGTTATTATTAGACTTTTTATCATCCGTCCCCCTTTTTACAGATTATTTAACCATGCTTGTTATAATTTTAATAGGATTTTATAAAAAAATAAAATAAAAATTCCTTCCATTTAAAAAAAAAAAATTTCTTTCGAAGTTTGTAATCCACTTGTGCAACTAGAACAAAGGCCCGTCATTCAATTGTCCACCAAGGACAGAGGCCCGTAATCCTGTTGTGAACCAATGACAAAGGTCCGAGATGTAATTGTCCACCTAGGACAAAGGCCGGTGATCCCATTGTACACCCAGAACAATGACCCATAGTCCCATTGTGCTCCTAGGACAAAGTCAATGATCCAATTATCCACCTAGGACAAAGGCCCATTATCAAACTGTGAATATAGGACAAAGGCCCGTGATCATGTTGTCCCCATAGGTCAGAGGTTTGTGATCCACTTTCACACCTAGGACAAAGGCCCATTATCCAATTGTGGAGATAGGACAAAGGCCCGTGATCATGTTGTCCCCATAGGTCAAAGGCCCGTGATCCACTTTCGCACCTAGGACAAAGGCCCATTATCCAATTGTGGAGATAGGACAAAGGCCCGTGATCATGTTGTTCCCATAGGTCAAAGGCCCGTGATCCACTTTCGCACCTAGGACAAAGACCCATTATCCAATTGTGAATATGGGACAAAGGCCCGTGATCATGTTGTCCCCATAGGTCAAAGGCCCGTGATCCACTTTCGCACCTAGGATAAAGACCCATTATCCATTGTGAATATAGGACAAAGGCCCGTGATCATGTTGTCCCCATAGGTCAAAGGCTAGGAAAAACGCCCGTGATTGATTTTTCTGCACTACGCCACTGATTGAACGAACTTTTCTTTTAAGTCTCCGACTATGTGTTGTTGGCGTAAAGTGGGTCACAGGTGATGGTCTACCCAAAGCTCGCATCGTGCAATCTTCAATCATGGACATGGCTCTTGAATTTTTTACAGCTGATATTAATACTTTTTTTCTTCACCTGGCCGCTCACCTGAATGCACCTTCCTGCTCTGGCCCCCAATAAAAATGTTCATAAATTTCAGCGTTTGAACCCAACGAGCACACCCTGCTATTGTTAATGGCGACTCTTCTATTCTAACATTTAAACTTGGTGCCCGGAGTAAAAATGGACAGGATTGTATTATGACCTGAGATTGATCTCACTCAATGATCTATCTATCTATCTATCTATCCATCCATCTTTCCATCCATCCATCCATCCATCCATCCATCCATCCATCCATCCATCCATCCATCCATCCATCCATCCATCCATCCATCCATCTAATCTAATCTAATCTAATGTCTGTCTGTCTGTCTGTCCTGCTATTAAAAATGCTAGAACATTGACAGACACAACGACAAAACATTGACAGACACAACTACAGAACATTGACAGACACAACTACAGAGCATTGACAGACACAACTACAGATCATTGACAGACACAATGACAGAACACATGGAAATAACGAAGCGTGGTGATATTTCTGAATCTGATCTTGAGAACCAAAGCCAAAGAACTACAAATGACTGGCCCGACTGCTGGGTCTATAGCATTTAATAAATAGATCATTATGGGCAGATCTTAGACCAGGGGTCTCAAACTCAAATTATCCGCGGGCCGCAGGAGGCAGAGTCTGAGTGAGACTGGGCCGCATCAAGTATTCCAGAAAAAAGCGTTGAGAAATTCAATAAGTACAACTGTTACAACCTGCTCAACTTTTATTGATTACAAATAAAAACATTAATGATTCTCAAGAATTAGGGTTCACTTTCTTCCTCCTACTCCTTGTTGCCAGAGACAGAGCTTCGTCTTACACAGCCGAGCAACTTTGGCTTGAGTGAGGAAGCAACTGAGACCCTCAGTATGGTTTGAAGATGTTCATCGTAAGTTTGGTTCTGAAATTTGAATTGTTAATGTTCATAGTGGAAAAGAGCTTTTCACACAGACAGGTGCTCCCACAAAGGCGCATGATGCGATTGAGCAAGCTGGAAATCTCAAGGAAAGTGGAGGGCAATGCTCCTATAAATTGTCCACGGCTGTCTGTTTTTCAATTCAACTCCCTGAACTTAGAATTAGAATAACACTGAAGATCAAACAGCTCCATTTGCCCTAACATTTTCTTGGCAACACTGACAAGCTACCCTTGGTCTTGTAACTTCTTGTTGAGTACATTCATCATCATCATCATGTCCCTTAGTCTTTGGACCGCTGGGGTGCCATTAGATGACATGTGAACTATCCTCCATTCGTCTCTGTCTTCTGCACGTCTCACAGCATCGCCTAGTTTTAGTCCCGTCCACTCTCTGATGTTATCTTCCCATCTTTTTCTCTGTCTTCCTCTTCTTCTCCCCCCTCTTTTGGTGCCCTGCAGGATTTCTTTAGCGAGCCCTTATTTCCTTGTCACGTGGCCGTACCATTGTAGTAAGCGCCTTTTTACAGTCACCATTAGGTCATCGTACTCCCCAATTGCAGGACGAATCCTTTCTTTCACTTGATCATTGGAGATATGGTCCCTATAGTAGATGCAAAGAATGCTTCTGAAACATCACAACTCCATCGCCATTATTTTCCTTTCAAGTTCAGCTGTATATCCAGGTATCCCAGGCATGAAGGAAAATGGAGAGAACTAGTGAGCGCATCAGCCAATTTTAGTTCTGGGGCTATATTTTTGTCGTTCCATATTTTCTTGAGTACATTCAGCTCCTGTGTAATGTCAAAAAGAAAAAAATCTAAGTCCACGAGCCATGTGGGATCACTTAGTACAGGAACAACCACCCCAATCTTTCTCCATGAAGACTTTAAATGCTAAAACGCTTTCAAACAGTAGACAGGAGAAGGCATTATGTATGAATTATTGATGCGAAGGAAGATGCTATTGTTGGAAGATGCTATTGTAAGAAGAATGAATTTTGATTTTTTTTCTTAGAAAAGGCCTTTTCGCTAGTCTAACCCTATTTTGAAAGTGAACAAGCTGACAGGTTCAGAATTTCCCTCAACAAATGTTAATAGGCAGGCTTTGATATGATGGTGCCTTACCCACTAACTGACTTTTCAAACTTTTCTCCAAAGAACTCCGGCCATGTTGGTCTCATAAAATGTTATAAAATAAAAACTTTTAGTTCGATTTTAAAACGGTTTTTACCATTCGAATCAACGTCTTAACCTATAGAAATATATCAAAAATCAGAATTCGACCAGTCGGTGAGATTCGACTGAAACCGTCGCGGAGGGTCACATTATAGATATGAGAATGGGGAAAACGCGCGGGTCGCATTAACCCTAAATCTTGCTTTTATGTAGCATCATCATCATCATCATCGCCTGTCGTCCCGTCTGGGGCATAGGCCACAAACAAAGGCTCTCCAGGCATCCCGGTCTTGGGCAAGTCTCTCCAACTGTCCCCAGTTGTGCCCACTCTTTTTGATGTCTGCCTCCAGTTCCCTTCTCCAAGTTGTTTTGGGTCGACCTCTTTTTCTCTTACCCTGGGGGTTCCAAGTCAGGGCTTGTCTCGTGATACTTGATGCGGGCTTTCTGAGGTATGTAGCGGGGCTACTTCTATTTTGCAGTATGGAGCCTTGTTGTAAAGTGTACTATTCTGTTTGGCTACGTTAGGCTTTTAGTGACGAACAAAAGATGTGTGTCTTGGAGTTGCTTACTTTCAGCTTCCACTTTGATATAATAGCCTTAGCCTGATCGAGTTTTTCTATTAGATGCTTTGAATGGATAGCTGCCTTTGGCAAGTATGCCACATCACAAGGTCGCCAGACAATGGTACAGCTCATTGACAAACTTTGTGGGAGCCCTTTTTTCAAGACACACTTTAGTGAGGTGGTCCCTTCTTTCAAGACACACTTTAGTGAGGTGGTCCCTTCTTTCAAGACACACTTTAGTGAGGTGGTCCCTTCTTCCAGGATGCTCTTTGGTGAGGTGGTCCCTTCTTTCAGGACATACTTTGGTGAGGTGGTCCCTTCTTCCAGGATGCTCTTTGGTGAGGTGGTCCCTTCTTTCAGGACATACTTTGGTGAGGTGGTCCCTTCTTTCGGGATACACTTTGGTGAGGTGATCCCTTCTTTCAGGACACACTTTGGTGAGGTGGTCCCTTCTTTCGGGAAACACTTTGAGATGGTCCCTTCTTTCAGGACACACTTTAGTGGGGTGGTCCCGTCTTCCGGGACGCTCTGTGGTGAGGTGGTCCCTTCTTTCATGACACACTTTTATTGAGTTGGTCCCTTCTTTCAGGTCGCTCTTTCGTGAGGTGGCATTATTTATCTTTATTAGATAAATAGTACGATTGCTAAAAAAGAGCTTTAACCATGTGCACATCTTTCCAGGAATTCCTGTATTGTTTATCCTCAAGAGTAAGCCTTTTCCGAGTTTTTCATAAGCCTGCTGAAGACTGTCAAAGCCTGCCTTGGTGTGGTTTTGTTTTTGAAGCCATTTAAGATCCTTTGGCTCAGGCGGAAGTGTTGGTCATACGTACGCTGTGCATCTCTGACGGAAGTGTTGGTCATACGTACGCTGTGCAGCTCTGACGGAAGTGTTGGTCATACGTACGCTGTGCAGCTCTGACGGAAGTGTTGATCATACGTACGCTGTGCAGCTCTGAAGCCAACTTGGAGTTTATTAAGAGTGCTAGGATTTTCTAGCCTCTAACAGAGACGGGTTTTGTTTTTTGTTTTGCGACATTTTCCAATGTGCGAGGTCAGGGTTATCGGTCTGTAGCTTTTAGCGTAGTTTGCAGACTTTCCTCTTTGAATCCATTATAGTAACGGGAACTTTGCTTTTGATTGTGTGTCTCTTTCGTTCAGTCTTGAGAAATGATTTCTACGGAAAACGTTGTGTTTTTAGGTGTTGTTTAATTCAACATTGGTGCTAACAATGGGTTTGATTGGTGCTAACAATGGGTTTGATTGGTGCTAACAATGGGTTTGATTGGTGCTAACAATGGGTTTGATTGGTGCTAACAATGGGTTTGATTGGTGCTAACAATGGGTTTGATTGGTGCTAGCAATGGGTTTGATTGGTGCTAACAATGGGTTTGATTGGTGCTAGCAATGGGTTTGATTGGTGCTAGCAATGGGTTTGATTGGTGCTAGCAATGGGTTTGATTGGTGCTAACAATGGGTTTGATTGGTGCTAACAATGGGTTTGATTGGTGCTAACAATGGGTTTGATTGGTGCTAACAATGGGTTTGATTGGTGCTAACAATGGGTTTGATTGGTGCTAGCAATGGGTTTGATTGGTGCTAACAATGGGTTTGATTGGTGCTAGCAATGGGTTTGATTGGTGCTAGCAATGGGTTTGATTGGTGCTAGCAATGGGTTTGATTGGTGCTAACAATGGGTTTGATTGGTGCTAACAATGGGTTTGATTGGTGCTAACAATGGGTTTGATTGGTGCTAACAATGGGTTTGATTGGTGCTAACAATGGGTTTGATTGGTGCTAGCAATGGGTTTGATTGGTGCTAGCAATGGGTTTGATTGGTGCTAACAATGGGTTTGATTGGTGCTAGCAATGGGTTTGATTGGTGCTAGCAATGGGTTTGATTGGTGCTAACAATGTGTTTGTACAGATTTGAAGGAGTTTGCTTGTACAGTTGATGAGATCTAGTCTGGCTTTTTTCCATTTAGGGCCGACACTCCGCACCATCTCGTTATGAATGTCCTATGGGCCTGCTGCTTTCCAAGATTTCATTTTCTTCATAGTTCTATTGAGCTCATTCTGTGTGAAGATATCTTAGAGAAGGGCAATGTAACGTGGACTCTCTTGGGACTTTAGGTGATACGCTATGCATCGGTAACTGTCTATCTTGTTTGTTCGTTTGGTTGATTGGGATAAAGTGATTTTAAAAAAAAAAGATTTCAGCTTGGTTTGATCTTCCTTCATTTTTCGTTTTCATAAAACATTGGTTTTGGGTTGAATTTCTGCCGTTCATCACAAGGGTTAAAAGAGACATATTATACTACTCACTACAGAGGTTACATAGAAGGGACATACTATACTACTCTACACAGATGTTACATAAAAAGGACATACTATACTACTCTACACAGAGATTACATACAAGGGACATACTATCCTACTCTACACAGAGGTTACATACAAGGGACATACTATTCTACTCTACACAGAGGTTACTTACAAGGGACATACTATTCTACTCTACACAGAGGTTACATACAAGGGACATACTATACTACTCTACACAGAGGTTACATACAAGGGACATACTATCCTACTCTACACATAGGTTACATACAAGGGACATACTATACTACTCTACACAGAAGTTACACAAAAGGGACATACTATCCTACTCTACACAGAGATTACATAAAAGGGACATACTATATTACTCACTACAAAGGTTAAACAAAAGGTGTCCGGTCTCCAAACATTTCAATAGCACTAACCATGATGGAATGTTAGACATCGCAGTTACTGGTATACTTTATACAAGTAATACCGGATAGAGTTTATATGGAAAATAAATTAATAATAAGATTTTGTACGTTGACTCCATACGGGATAAACCAAATCCACAATTTTCCGTAGCTGCCGTGTCCTTTTCCTGTTTGGTTTTTATTTATTTATTTATTTAGGGATTTTTATATAGCGCTTATCATAAAGCTCTAAGCGCTTTACAATTATTAAAACATGTAAACTAAGTAAATACAAATGAGACACTAGGATAGTAACTACTATTCTATAGAAACAATGAAAATGGCTATAAAGAGGACACTTTGACACTTCAGGATTAAACCGAAACAGAAAATTAGGTAGGGCAAGGAGGGTGCATCACAGGTCATAGGCGGACCTAAACAGATGAGTTTTAAGGGACTTTTTGAAAATGGACGAGGTTTCACTATGAGGTTTTTAAAAATGTATTTTCAGGCACTTCCCTTCCGACCTTCTCGACTTTGTCTTTGTGTTCTGGGTTTTGTGCCCACTCATATTCTTTTTGTGTTCTGGGTTTTGTGCCCACTCATATTCTTTTTGTGTTCTGGGTTTTGTGCCCACTCATATTCTTTTTGTGTTCTGGGTTTTGTGCCCACTCATATTCTTTTTGTGTTCTGGGTTTTGTGCCCACTCATATTCTTGTCTATTTTTTAGGTAGGATACATGTGTAGATACATATTATTTTCTAAATATTGAGAACCCTCGAAGTACCCCAATAATGCAAACGTATCCCCGTCTTGTGAATGAATGTAGCGGTACCTGCGTGTTTGTGCTACACACTGTATGTATGAAGACCAATCTGTTACCATAAAACACACGTTACCTAAAGTACCACAGGTTGGTAGCCACACAGGACGCCGTATTAGCGTAGCGAGGTGATAATAATGTATCAATAGCTTGTATTTCTATTGCCCCGTTAAAAAAACAAAAAACAACAAATCATTTAATCGAAGACAGATTTAATTCTATGAGCAAGGCAAAGTTTAATGATTAATCTTTGGGGTACTCTATTTACTGGCCAGGTAGAGGGCCATGTAGAGAGCCATGGGCCAGGTAAAGGGTCCAAAACGAACACAAAAATTCAAAATGAAAAAATATCTCAATAAAAATATAAGTAATAATTTTTACTGCCCCCCCCCCCCGCCCACACTTTTTTTCAATAATAAAATCTAAATAATACACAATATTTCTTATAAAATTTATTCAGCCTCAATGGCTCTGATTTCATACCACATGGATTACTTTTCGGTGTTGATATTTCGTTATTTGTTCTTTCATGGTGCAAATAAAAACATAGATATGAGGCTATTTTAAAAAAAAAAATAATTTTCTCAGCACTGCAGAGAGCAGAGTTTCGATTGGCTCTTGTCTGTTAATTTACGAATGATTTAAAGTCTATTGATATGACAACAATTAGATTAACGGCCATTTTTCCCCCGCAAAGCAACACAATCTTATCATTTCGTGTTCCGGAATTGTTGGGCAGGACCAGTTCGGATTATCCGCTCCCGTGGGATTACGTTTTATATAGTGCGTCCTAAGCTGGTAGGACGAGTTAAGTCCCTTGAGATTTGAAACTAAAAAGGGAAGAACTTGTCATATTCATATCATTGCTATGGTATATGATGATGTCAAATGCCGTACGCCTGGCCGCCATATTCAAGGGAACTTGCTGAAGACAATCACGGGAACGCAAAATGTCAGGTCATTCTTTGTAAATAAATAGCGGAACAATTTATGCTCAGGCTTGCAACTAAGAGACAAGACAATGAAGTGGACGTTTCGGCCAAACGCCTTCTTCTGTAGAAAATACAACACAATAAAAACAGTTTAGTATACATTAAAACAAATTAAACGTATGTTTCGGAAATCTATAAAGCATAGGCAGAGGTGTGTGCCGTGTGCATCGGGCGACAGAATCTCGAGCTACGCCACTGAATGATAATGTCGTTAGATTCATTCAGAGGTTTTTGCCGTGTGCATCGGGCGACAGAATCTCGAGCTACGCCACTGAATGATAATGTCGTTAGATTCATTCAGAGGTGTGTGCCGTGTGCATCGGGCGACAGAATCTCGAGCTACGCCACTGAATGATAATGTCGTTAGATTCATTCAGAGGTGTGTGCCGTGTGCATCGGGCGACAGAATCTCGAGCTACGCCACTGAATGATAATGTCGTTAGATTCATTCAGAGGTGTGTGCCGTGTGCATCGGGCGACAGAATCTCGAGCTACGCCACTGAATGATAATGTCGTTAGATTCATTCAGAGGTGTGTGCCGTGTGCATCGGGCGACAGAATCTCGAGCTACGCCACTGAATGATAATGTCGTTAGATTCATTCAGAGGTGTGTGCCGTGTGCATCGGGCGACAGAATCTCGAGCTACGCCCCTGAATGATAATGTCGTTAGATTCATTCAGAGGTGTGTGCCGTGTGCATCGGGCGACAGAATCTCGAGCTACGCCCCTGAATGATAATGTCGTTAGATTCATTCAGAGGTGTGTGCCGTGTGCATCGGGCGACAGAATCTCGAGCTACGCCCCTGAATGATAATGTCGTTAGATTCATTCAGAGGTGTTTGCCGTGTGCATCGGGCGACAGAATCTCGAGCTACGCCCCTGAATGATAATGTCGTTAGATTCATTCAGAGGTATTTGCCGTGTGCATCGGGCGACAGAATCTCGAGCTACGCCCCTGAAGGATAATGTCGTTAGATTCATTCAGAGGTGTGTGCCGTGTGCATCGGGCGACAGAATCTCGAGCTACGCCACTGAATGATAATGTCGTTAGATTCATTCAGAGGTGTGTGCCGTATGCATCGGGCGACAGAATCTCGAGCTACGCCCCTGAATGCTAATGTCGTTAGATTCATTCAGAGGTGTGTGCCGTGTGCATCGGGCGACAGAATCTCGAGCTACGCCCCTGAATGATAATGTCGTTAGATTCATTCAGAGGTGTTTGCCGTGTGCATCGGGCGACAGAATCTCGAGCTACGCCCCTGAATGATAATGTCGTTAGATTCATTCAGAGGTGTTTGCCGTGTGCATCGGGCTACAGAATCTCGAGCTACGCCCCTGAATGATAATGTCGTTAGATTCATTCAGAGGTGTGTGCCGTGTGCATCGGGCGACAGAATCTCGAGCTACGCCCCTGAATGATAATGTCGTTAGATTCATTCAGAGGTGTGTGCCGTGTGCATCGGGCGACAGAATCTCGAGCTACGCCACTGAATGATAATGTCGTTAGATTCATTCAGAGGTGTGTGCCGTGTGCATCGGGTGACAGAATCTCGAGCTACGCCCCTGAATGATAATGTCGTTAGATTCATTCAGAGGTGTTTGCCGTATGCATCGGGCGACAGAATCTCGAGCTACGCCCCTGAATGATAATGTTGTTAGATTCATTCAGAGGTGTGTGCCGTGTGCATCGGGCGACAGAATCTCGAGCTACGCCCCTGAATGATAATGTCGTTAGATTCATTCGAGCACATCGGAAGAATCTGCGTAGCTATTCTTAGTGCATCCTGAAGCCAGTGGCGTACTTTGACTTAATGCCTCTCCCGGGTCGAACCCTCAGAATTGCGACCCCAACACCCATGTGTAAATAATGTTGGATTTGAAAAGAACAACAAAGAAGTCTACAGTACATTTAATTTACCCCCAATCCCTGGTTAAAAAGAAAAAAAAAATCTGTGTGCAATTATTATTTTTGTCAAGTACCAGCATTTTGTGATAAAAAATTTTTTTTAATTCACATTTTACGAATTAATATTATTTCACCCATTAATTTGTGCAAAGCAGCACACTCACACGTGTCTTAAATGTATTGGTGAGTTATTGACGTAAAGTCTAACTAGTGTCTTCAAGACACTAAACCTAAGCAGGGGTTGATTTTGTTGACTTTTAGATTTTTAAAATACCTTTTTTAAGAAGTATCAAATTTACCATGATAACTGCACGCTGCAAGATAACTTGTTCTCATTAAAAGAAACAAATCGAATGCCTCAACAATGCTACACTGTAATTCCATGTTTCTTAATAAATAATTTTTTTAATATTACCGCAATTAATTAATTTTGTCTACATTTAATTTTCATTTCTTTCTCAGAGTGAATTTACAGAGCTGGATCATATCAAAACGGCTGCACTCACAGCAACGGCTGCACCGTTTGGCACCAACTACACGCCATCCTACAAGCCTCGCATCATTGGTGGGAATATGGTGACCGTCATAGAGCGACCAGTCGAGTGAGTTGATAGGGTTGAAATAGTTGACTGGAATCATGAACAAATATGCAATGGGTTGTATGTGGGGGGGGGGGGTGTTGGTGGCCATGACCATAAAAATGGGATAGCTGTAAATATTTTATGAAAAGAACTCCATGCACAGCGAAAGGTGACGAAAAACTAAACTAAACTTGGCTGTTTTGAAATGTCCTTGACCCTTCCAGGTGTACGGTTATAAACGAAGATATATTTAGTGAAACTTGCTATTTAAATCGTACCCCCTCTAGATTGATAGTTTATTGATTTATATGTTACAATAATAATAATATTGATTTATATATTAGAATAGTTTATTGATTTATATGTTAGAATAGTTTATTGATTAAAAAAAACGTTAGAATAGTTTATTGATTTATATGTTAGAATAGTTTATTGATTTAAAAAAAACGTTAGAATAGTTTATTGATTTATATGTTAGAATAGTTTATTGATTTAAAAAAAACGTTAGAATAGTTTATTGATTTATATGTTAGAATAGTTTATTGATTTTTAAAAAAAGCTAGAATAGTTTATTGATTTATATGTTAGAATAGTTTATTGATTTAAAAAAACAACGTTAGAATAGTTTATTGATTTATATGTTAGAATAGTTTATTGATTTAAAAAAACGTTAGAATAGTTTATTGATTTATATGTTAGAATAGTTTATTGATTTTAAAAAAAAAACGTTAGAATAGTTTTGATTTATATGTTAGAATAGTTTATTGATTTAAAAAAAACGTTAGAATAGTTTATTGATTTATATGTTAGAATAGTTTATTGATTTAAAAAAAACGTTAGAATAGTTTATTGATTTATATGTTAGAATAGTTTATTGATTTTAAAAAAAACGTTAGAATAGTTTATTGATTTATATGTTAGAAACTGTAAAATTATATATTATTTATTTACAAATATATTTATTAGTTGGGGTTTGATAAAAAGCTAATTATTATTATTATTACTATTTTGAAAAACATAAGGCTTAGTCATTACCCCAAAACCTCAAAAGTACATTAATCACTTAATGGCTAAGTTTATATTTTAAAGGGGTTGGTGGCGCCCCCCCACCCCAAGAAAAAAAAAAAAAAACAACACCACCAAAAGTAAAACTTTTCAAAGGGAGAAGACCCAAAATAACAATTATTTGATCCTGTGTTCTCCTTGCGCTCATTTGGGACGCTCCATGAATAGACTCATGGGTGAAAGTGTGTGTGAAAGTGTGTGTGAAAGTGTGTGTGAAAGTGTGTGTGAAAGTGTGTGTGAAAGTGTGTGTGAAAGTGTGTGTGAAAGTGTGTGTGAAAGTGTGTGTGAAAGTGTGTGTGAAAGTGTGTGTGAAAGTGTGTGTGAAAGTGTGTGTGAAAGTGTGTGTGAAAGTGTGTGTGAAAGTGTGTGTGAAAGTGTGTGTGAAAGTGTGTGTGAAAGTGTGTGTGAAAGTGTGTGCGCAAATCTCAGTCAGGAGTTTTAAATACGAGTTTATAATAATTTTTGATTGTTCCGTCATTCGACTTAAGTAGTGGCCTTGACCTGCGCTGTAGTTTGTCTAAAGTGAGGAGGGAGAGGGGGGGGTTTGCTCAATTCGTCAGCCTCCATCGCTGTATTTGATCCAATGGTCAGTACATGGCCATTAGTGTGTCTTGTGTGTAACACGTCGCAGGTGAAAGAGACCCATCCACCCGGGGTGTCCCATCCACCCGGGGTGTCCCATCCACCCGGGGTGTCCCATCCACCCGGGGTGTCCCATCCACCCGGGGTGTCGTATCCACTCATGGTGTCCTATCCACCCATGGTGACCTATCCACCCGGGTAGTCCCATCCACCCGGGGTATCCCATCCACCCGGGGTGTTCCATCCACCGGGGTGTCCCATCCACCCGGGGTTTCGTATCCACCCATGGTGTCCTATCCACCCATGGTGACCTATCCACCCGGGTAGTCACATCTACTCGTGTCGTCCCATCCGCCCGGGGTGTCCCATCCACCCAGATTGTTCCATCCACACGGGGTTCCCATCCACCAGGAGTGTCCCATTCACCCACAGTGTCCCATCAACCCACGGTGTCCCATCCACCCACGGTGTCCCATCCACCCGGAGTGTCCCATCCATCCAGATTGTCCCATCCACCCGGATTGTCCAATCCACCCGGGGTGTCCCATCCACCCGGGGTGTCCCATCCACCCGTGGTGTCCCGACCACCCGGGGTGTCCCATCTACCCTGACAGCTGGTGATGTTTTTTCTTATTTAGGATTTTGCTGGGGATTTGAACTCCAGTCCACAAGCTTGGGATCCCCTCAGTCCACAAGCTTGGGACCCCCCTCAGTCCACAACCTAGGGATCCCCCTCAGTCCACAAGCTTGGGATCCCCCTAAGTCCACAAGCTTGGGACCCCCCCTCAGTCCACAAGCTTGGGATCCCCCTCAGTCCACAAGCTGGGGATCCCCCTCAGTCCACAAGCTTGGGACCCTCTCAGTCCACAAGCTTGGGATCCCCCTAAGAGCACAAGCTTGGGATCCCCCTCAGAGAACAAGCTTGGGATCCCCCTCAG